>VDFB02392505.1:0-88438 GCA_007258455.2 Sequoia sempervirens
TGACATAATCTCTTTCTATTTTCTCTCTTGTGAAAGATATTTTGGTCTAGCAACTATTCCCGGGGGTGTTGGGGAGTCACCATTAACTCATACACCAATCAATGCAATTTGCAAAGAATGTCAGTTTGGAAAACAAACAGGGAATAGGTTCAAAACTAAGGAACATTCTACTATAGGACCTTTAGAGTTGGTGCATATAGACCAATGCAGACTTGCTAAAACAAGAAGTCCTCAAGGTGATAGGTATTTTATGTTAATAGATGATTACTCTAGAATGACTTGGGTAAAATTTCTCAAAGAAAAATCAAAAGCTCTAGAAATATTTAAAGCATTTAAATCTATGGTTGAGAATGAAAAGGATTTGAAAATAAAGTGCTTAAGTTCTCAAAAAGGTGGAGAGTTCACTTCAAATGAGTTTAACATTTTTTATGAAGATCATGGAATAAAAAGACATTTATCAGCTCCTAGGTCTTCACAGTAGACTATGGTTGTGGAGAGGAAGAATAAGATAGTTCAGGAGGAGAAAGAACCATGTTGAAGGAAGAAAATCTATTGGATGTCTATTAGAGAGAAGCTATTCATATCGTACTTTATATTCTCAACAAAGGAAAAGCAAGACTGAATAGTTCAAAGACCCCCTATGACCTATGGTATGGAAAAAAAACTACTGTGAAATATCTGAGTGTTTGGAAGTAAATGTCATATCATGAGGGATGAAGAAAAATTAGGAAATTTTGATGCAAGATCAAATGAAGGAATCTTCCTGGGATACTCTACAAATAACAAAGCATATACTAAAGAAGATAATTAAAAGTGAAAGTGTCAAAGTGGATGAAAAATCAAATTAGAGATCAGTGTTGATAGAAGGATATGAATCTTATGAGCCCCTTTGTAGAGAAGAAGAAAAAGAAGAAGAAGAAGAAGAAGAGATTCTAGTGAAAGAGGAAGAAGCTCTGAAAAGTATCCCTAAGACTCATAAGTATCTGTAAAAAAGAATTAAGGATCAAATAATTGGAGACAAGAGCAAAGGTGTGCTAACAAGAAGAAAAGATGTTATGTGGAGGGACAGGTAGATTTTTGTTTACTCTCTAAAATAGAACCTAAAAAATTTATTGAAGCATGCAAGGATGAAAATTGGATCAATGCTATGGAAAAAGAATTGAGGCATATATTGAGAAGAATCAGACATGGGAACTAGTCCCAATACTAGCAAACAAGAATGTGATAGGAACTAAATGGGTCTTCAGGAACAAGTTGAATGAGGATGGATAAGTTATCAGAAACAAGGCTAGGATTATGTGTAAAGGCTACTCACAAGTTGGAGGAATATATTTTGAAGATACTTTTCCTCCAATATCATCTTGAATGGAGGATATTAGGATGTTTTTGGATTTTACAACACATAAAGACTTCAAGGTATATTAGATGGATGTAAATTCTATTATTTTGAATGGTGAGTTAGAAGAAGTGTACATTGAACAACCAAAAGGTTTTCAGTTATCAAAAGATCCTAATATGGTCTATAGGTTGAAGAAGGCATTATATGGGATCAAACAAGCTCCTAGAGCCTGGTATGCAAGATTAGATAGATACTTACTACAATAGGGATTCAAAAAGGGTACCATAGACAACAACCTTTACTTCAAAGTTGAGAAAGAGAAAATCATGATTATTGTTGTGTATATTGATGATATAATCTTTGGAGGAAATTAGACCATGTGTAAGAAATTTGCAGAGGAGATGAAAAATGAGTTTGAAATGCTAATTCTTGGGGGGTAAACCCACAAAAGTGGTTTACAATTCGAGTGAGAAAGGAAAAGTTGCAAAAAATGACCCCATGCAAAAAAAAATTGGTTTTTGGGGTTCGAATGAACCCTTTGGTTCGGGCAAACCAAAAGAGGGTTTGAATGAACTAGTTGACGAACCAATTCATAAATGCAAAGGTCCCTACATTTCACCTTAATAAACACATAAATACTTTTGAAAGGTTGTCGAACCCCCTAGTTTTCAGAACCCTGGTTCACGAACCCCTTAGTTCCTCCGACCCCCACCAGCCACTTGAACCCCACTGTGAGACCACCAGACCCCATACCACCTTCTCACATGGGCACAAAAGTCTGGGAATTTTCAAAGCTTTGGTGAGGATGAAAATGGGATACTTCACGGATCCAGCTGGATGTTGGTAGTCCTTAGAATGAGCTATCCAGCGAATATATTTTAATATGTTTTGGTTTTATTATGTATTTTCTTTTTTAGTTTTATTAAACATGGGTTTTCACTGAAAATCAAGCTCTTTGTTCTACACATGTGGAAAATAGCAGATTATCAAAAAAAAAATTGAAAAATATGAGTGCACTAGATATTGAAGTCCTTGATCCAACAAAAAAAATGAATTTCAATACATAAAAAAAAAGTTATGCGTTATACGGTCCGCCTATGCCTGAATTGTAATTGGTTTGAATTCGAAACTTGATTAAGGAAAAAATATTCAATAAAAAACTATCTAACCAATTGGAAGCACTAGATATCATAGTTACAAATCTAAATTTGAAAAAAAAATAATTTTATCCTTCATGGAAAAAATGTTATGTGTTATACGGTGAGCATCACTCCTTAAAAATGTTGTTTACTGAAAAAAACTAGTTTTCGAAGGAGATGGAAAAAGAAGTGCAATCTAATTCCAAAATTTTTGAAAAAAATATATTTAGAATCTATAGACAAAATGTGACAAATCACTAATTTGCATCATCTTCAAATTCTTCATAGTTTAGCCGCTTTAGGTGCCCGAAAGTGAAGATTTAGTTAGAAAAAAATATTTCAGTGTCCAGTTTGGCCAAAAATTATAAACCAATATTGTGGGATCACCCTGGGGAGACAAGTTTCTTCCTTGGGATATAAATTAGTCAATCAAAAAAAGGGATATTCAATTCACAATCAAAATATGTAAAGGAAATGTTAAAGAAGTTTGGGAGGGGCAATTCTAAACCAATATGTACTCCCATGGTTACTATTTGTAAATTAAGTAAAAATGATGAATCTCCTAAGATAAATCAAACTAAGTATAGATCCATGATTGGTGGATTACTATATTTAACTACAACTAGACCTGACATTATGCATGCAATATGCCTTGTGGCAAGATTTCAAGAATATCCTAGAGAGTCACATGTGGTAGTAGACAAAATGATATTTAGATATTTGAAGGGTACTCAGAACTATGGTCTATGGTAATCTAAGGATACTAACTTCTCTTTGAGTTCTTATATAGAGGCAAAACTGGGTAGGTTGTACTGATGATAGAAGAAGTACAAGTGGGCTAGTTTCTTAGATAAGTAAGAAGCAAGATTTAGTATCATTATCTATTGTAGAGGCATAATACATTTTTGCAACAACTTGTTGTACATAGGTGCTATGGATGAAGTAGATATTGAAGGATATCAGAATATCATATAATGAACATATTCCTATCTTGTATGATGATAAAAAATTTATCAACATTTAAAAAATTATGCAATACATTCAAGAACAAAGCATGTCTCTATTGGGTATCACTTTCTAAGAGAGAAATTTTCTAAGAACGAAGTGAAGTTGGATTATGTGCCTACAAAGGATCAAATAGAAAAAAAATTCACATTTAGACTCTTCCAAAAGTTACATTTGAGTATCTCAAACATAAGCTAGCGTTATTGATCTCCTTTCAACTAGATACATAAGATTGTGCATCTATCTAGGGGAGAAATTCAAGATATATTTTATCTTGTACTGATGAAGGCTACCTCTCAAGGGGAGTAGGTAGTGTTGTTTTTGGCTAGTGCAATCAAGGGGAGCATATTTTGTTCCTAAAGTGAAGTGTGAAGGTGTTTACCTTTACCATTGATTTCAAAGGGGGAGAGAGAATTTTGGAGGGACAAAGAAGTTTAAAAAACACAATGAAAGAAATGTTTAAGGGGGAGAGTTGAAGAGTTGCTTGAGTGTTTCTTTTATTGTTGATGGTTTTTCAACAGATGTTGCCATGAATGACAAAGGGGTGATTGTTGCACTATTCTTTCATCAGTATTGTCATTGATGTCAACCTCTAGTAGAAGGTGGGTATGGTGTTGAGTAGGTGTTGCAAATGTAGCAAGCTCACTTGATTTCCAAGTTCTTTTGAGAAAATTTGCATAAAGGTTGTACAAGGTGACTAGGAAGCTTTTTGTATTTTACTCTATATTTCTTCATTCTTCAAGATATTCGTGTGTGGTTTGAAAGTGATGATCAAAGGTCTTTGAAGGTGTTATATCCAAATTTTCTAGTTCTAGATCATGCGACAAGAGATGATATGTTTGACAATGTGATGGATTGTCTCTAGCTTGTGAAGAGGGATGTTTGAGAGAAATGGAACTACTCCACATTTCTCCACGTTGAAGTTTCTTGTCTTGCAGATTTGTGATTGTGATAATATTGCCTCTACCTACCTTCCCTTGTTTTGTCTATTGTTCAACTTTTTCGCAAGCTTAGTTCATGTGTTGTATCTCTGTGGTAGGTTGACTAGTTGCATAGGATGATAGTTTTCTTAGTTTCATGTCTTTGCGCCAGTGGTTTAAAATATTTTGTTGGCATTGGAATATTCTAGGGTGTTTTGTAATGTTTCTACATGGTCTGCAAGATGTTTTAGGTCTTGGTGAAGTGTGAATTTGGTTTATTGATAGTGTTAATGTTGGTTTGGCTATCCTAGTGTGTTAGCATTGTTTGTGAATGAGCTTCATGGTTTGTGGGAGCATGGTGTAGCATGCCAATTTAGATTTGGGTCCTAATTAAACCTTGATGTGGTATTCTCTCACTTCTTTCTATCACAGAAGTGTTTGGTGCCAACCTATTTGGTGGTTGCATGTTTGAGGTGCATACATAAAAGTTGACTTAGTGAAGGCTATTCTAAGTTGTGGAAGGTATATATGTAAGATAAAAAATTTGGAGATGAATATAGCATGGAATGATGTATGTGTGACTTTGTGTTGAGATCAGAGTGTGAGCAAGAACACCTTAGACAATCACAAGTAGTGAGTAGAAGATTTCTACATTTTAGTGTGCTAAATTTTTTTGGAGGTAGTGAGTCGAAGGTTGTGGATGGTAAGGAGACATTGTGGTGTATTCAATATTTGATTTGAGGTAGTGAACCTCCTTGTAACTATTTCTTTATAATCTAGAAGAAGCGATCTTCTTGGGTAGTGAGCCCTTGACAGCGAACCTTTTTCTTTTTGGGCAATGAATCCTTAAGTATGAGCCCTAGGTAGTGAGCCTCTTATAATTGGTTTTGGTTTTCATATAGTTAGTTAATCCTCACCATGTTTTTTCCCTAATAGGTTTTTCCATGTAAATATCTAATGTTCTATTGTGAATATTTGTGGATGTGTTACAGTTTCATTTGTTTACATGTTAATGCTTGATGAGCGTTTGAAGGTTTTAATGCTCAATTGATTCACCCCCTCTCAATTATTTTGTGTCTAACAATATATCCCTATCTTTCTTTCTCATTTCTTTTCTACTTATCTCTCTCTCTCTATTCTCTACATATCCCTCCATCCCATCCTTCCATCTCGTCTCTATATCCCTTCTCCCTCTCTCTACCTACCCCTCCCTTTTACTTATCTCCCCTCTCAATGTCTCTCTTTACCTCTCATCTCTCCCTCCTTCCCTCTCTACTTCTCTCTTCTCCCCCCTCTCTCTACCTATCTCTCTCTCCTCCCTCTCTTCTTCCCTCTCAAAATATCTCTATCTCCCCTCTCCATGTCTCTCTCTCACTCCCTCCCTCTCTCTCCTCCCTCTCTCTCTATATCTCTACCTACCTCCACCTCCCTCATTAGCTCATTACCTCTCTCTCCCTCTATCCTTCCTTCCCTCTAATTTTCTCTATCTCCTCTCTCCTTATCTCTCTCTACCTACATCTCCTTCTCTCCCTCTTACTCTACCTCCCTCTCTACCTACCTATTTTTCTCTCTCTCTACCTCTCCCTCCCTCTCTTCTTCCCTCTCTATCAAATCTCCCATCTTCCACTATCTACCTAGATCTCCCTCCCTACCATTCTCCATACTTCTCTCTATCTCCTTTCGCTTTCTCTCTATCTTTGCTATTTTATTTTTATGTCCAACATAGGACAAGTTTATTATAATGTTCTCATGTTATGACATGGTCAAGTTGAGGCTCAATCACTACTCAACCATAACATGAGCATTCTATAAAGTGAGTGTGTTATAACATGCTCATATTATGTCTTGTATGGGGCCTAAAAGTAGCAAGGCCACTTTTTGGTCCCCCATATTTCTACACTTACCCCTTTGTAGATTACTTCTCCTTTCTGGGCCACCTTTTTTTCCCCTCACATTTTTTTTTTGAACACCATCATTATCAAGACAACCATCAAAATCTTTTTAGATAATGATATTTTTATTTATTTCCCCTTCCTCCTTGAGATAATTTAAGGGAGAAGTAATATTCCGATAATATCCATGCAATTATTCTTATGTATTATGAGAATAATCAAAAATATCCTTACCTATTCCTATCAATTATTTTTTATCTTCATTACTATCATCAATGATCTTCATTATGTCTATTGCAAAGGTGTATTCTTTATCTTCATCTCACACTTCCTTAGTTTTTAGTTAAAAATTTTAAGGAAGGGTATTGAGGAGTTTATTGATGAGATTTCCAAATTTTCCATAGCTTTGATATAAGGAATAGATTTTCCATAGATAATTTGTTGAGTCCATTTCCTAAGCTTGGATTCAAGGAAAATTTATGTTAGTAAAACAATGTTCATCTCAACATTTACACAAAATCTAGCAAGAGCCAATATATTTTTCTCCAAAGTGACTATACCTATGGTAAAAATCTATCCAAAAGAGATAGCTATACTTTGAATGATCTTATAGTCTCAATATTGTAATGAAAACCTAGGTAATCTCACCCATGTTAGAGAAAAAACACACAAGTCAACATTGAGTTCAAAACTTGGTTTCCACTTACATAGAGAAAGATTATTACACTTACCTTAATACAAAACCTAGGGACCACTAGATAGAGACTTAATCATATCTTCTTCATAAAAAAAATTGAATGAGAAAAAACCACCAATCATTGCACTAAAAAATACAATCCCCTTTAGTTTCAAGATCTCACAAGCCCATTTACAAACAAGTTTGATATTGGGACAAAAGAAAAGCACTTACCTAACAGAGTATTCCCCATGCTTGAGATAACTTCATCTATGAGTGAATTTGAAATGACAACAACAATTCCCTCCCCAACATGCAAGATCGTAGATATCTCCTAATTCCATCCTCTCAAGGTTCTAGAATTAGTAACATGTACAACCCAAGTTTTACCCGACTTACCAAAGGAATCCTTAAATGGAATGAATTGAAATACACAATTTATTGGTCTAGCACAAACATGCTTCTAGAATCATGTGATTTGGAAAATGATAATTATTGGTCTAGTACATAATAGTACTTTAAAAAAAAAATGAACTTAATAGATTATACAGAAAAAACCCATACACCCCTTATGACTATCTCTAAATAAATCATTGGTGGTTTATCCCTATGCATGCACTCCCAATTCAAACATCAATAACTCTTGCATAATAGAAATAGCTAAATCAATATAGAACTTTGCAAAAAGAATGAAATGAAGCAAGGTACAAATACATCTTGTGATCACATTATAGAATGAGATCAAATGTCAATTTATTTTTCTTAATTAAGCATAATAGTAAAATATATAATTAATCAATCACACTAATCATTAAAACAAGTATATTGGTTAATCAATAAAATGGCATACGATTAACATATACTACGAAATCATAAAGTTGAAAAGACTACTAAGGTCCAAACATAGTATAATTATAAAATGCATCTCGTATTACACATATCAAATATCTAGATGGTAATAGAAACATCGTCAATATAGATGATATCTAAAGAAAATAAAACAAAAAATAGGCACATGTGCTTGTGGTCCTTACACTAACCATTATGGAAAAATATAGTATAAACATTTTTACATATGTTACATATAAAAAGTCAATACTAGAGTAGAGTAAACTAACATGGATGGGGATCACTTTATTTTGTAGATTAACATGAACATATCAAATAGGGTTATTTAGTGAGATAAATATTTACTTTATAAATAATTAACATTAACATATCAAATAGGGTTGTTTAGTGAGACAAATATTTTAAAATATTAGTTTTTAAAACAGAATAAGGGATTTAGAGAATGGTCTGAATGCAACCTCCCTCTTCTTAGTAGGTTGATCCAAGGTTTGAAATCCATAAACATTGTATTATTAAGCATAGTCTTGGATAAAAATCTTTATGTTAAGGTGTGACATTTTATAATAAACGTCAAGGTTACCATATTTATATTTTCTGTTAAACATTTCTGACTAGTGTTATGAATTTGACAGTCATAATTAGTGTTAGTGAAACAAAATTGGTACAAGAGATAAACTACTTTTGATGGTTAAAGAAAATATCAACGACCTCCACTTCTACATCACCAATTCAACCCTAAATAAAAAGTGTGAGACAACAAATATATAGATAAAATTTAAATATTCACATGACATGGTTAAAGAAAATATCAACGACCTCCACTTCTACATCACCAATTCAATCCTAAATAAAAAGTGTGAGACAACAAATATATAGATAAAATTCAAATATTCACATGACATATATATATAGATAAAATTTAAATATTCACATGACATGGTTAAAGAAAATATCAACGACCTCCACTTCTACATCACCAATTCAACCCTAAATAAAAAGTGTGAGACAACAAATATATAGATAAAATTTAAATATTCACGACATATATATATATATATATATATATTCTTAATCTCCATTATCTTACTATTTCATAGTATTTGACCCTTAGGTAGCTATACTTGTATAATAATGACCATTAGAACCTTAAGGAATAAACTAGACTAAAACTATGAGCTATCCTCCACTAGTTGAGAATTTCATCGACTGTAACACTTCATTATTGAATGAATATATGAACAGCATGAAGCTCTTTAGGTCTCTATTATGACACACCAAAATGGTTTTTAATGGCCAACTTTTGTAATCATCATATTTTCATTATTTTAGATATTGCCAACAGTTATTCTCTATACAAAGCAAATAGAACCTGCTCTCATCCCAGAAAACAATAATGTTTCCAAATGAAATAAAATAAGATAAAAAAAAGGGGCGTTATGACAGTCACAAGCTGCCCACTAAGTACCTTAACAGGCACCTGGTGAAGGCCATCCAAGCATGACAATTATATGGGAAGATGTATATTCGCTGGCACTGCTACAAAAGAATGTTTTTATGTTATGCTTTCCTCGTTGTACACTGCGAATGAGAGCTCTGAGAAGGAAGAATATATAAAGGAGGAGGAAATATTTTTTAACCTCTCTGGTAGCTGTCAAGGCTCTGCAAATCTGATTTTAAACACAAAGAAATTATAGATGCATGCACTCATTCTTGTTGTCAGAGCTTAGCTAACATTGCTTTTGAAATTATCTCGTTCGTGACACATAAAATAAGAAAATTCATACGATGTAGATCTGGCTTAGACAAAATTCACGGGCATTCGCGTGCAGGTTTTCCTTTCTCTTGTAAGAATCTCAGAGTACGAAAAGGCTGTGCTTAGCTGCACTTAGTTTCTGAATTATTTGAGATTTTTTTATAAAGAGTTGTAGTTTTGGTTAAGAGTTGATGTTAAATATATATATAATTTTATTTTTTTAGACTGCAGAAATCAAGTAGTCCTTCTTATAAATTGGCTACTCTACCTGGTAAACTGGTGACACCGGCACGACACACCTTCTGGTATTATAGGGACGGAGGGGAGAATAGACCTCATGACCTCTTGCCTGCAACAGGATGCTTTAGCCAATCAAACTAGGACCTCCAACCCATTATTTTAATTTATTTTTATTTTATATTATTATATGAATTTTTTTGTAATTTTAAATTTTTTGGTGTGCTAATGTTTTACAAAATAGCATACTTTTAATTTTATATCAAGTAAATATGTGACATTATTTTACATGTCATATTTTACTAATCTAACTCATAAATTTCATTTTGAAAGTAAAACAAGGAAAAAATATATGTGGCGATTTCGCTCCAATCACCAATAATATCAATAGTTTCCACACTAATTTTGTTAATTATATATTTAGTTCAAATTTGAAAATATAAAATTGTCATGCTATGAGTTGTACACTACAAATACACCTTTTCAATTTGCTTCACAATGACATGGTGTTAGACATTTGTAACTAATAATTAAAATGTGTCTTGCATTCACGCCTTATTTTGGCTTTTGACAAAACAAGGACCCCCTTTCTTTTTTCCCTTTTTCCATGTTTTTCTTTCGTCTTCTTTTTCTCTTTTTTTTTTTTTTCCTTCTTTCTTTTTGTACCCTGAGTTGGTCTAATGGTGGAGAATTTGTACTCTTGAAATAGAGGTCACAAGTTCAAATCCTGAAGGGGGTAAGGTGCCTCCTTCATATTGGGAGTACGAGGAGTCCCATATACTGTAAGCCATCTATAGACCCAAAAACAGATCGCCTGATATCATCGACTAGAAAAGGACCTTTCTGTTTTCCTCCTCTTATTACATGTCAAGCCTGAACCTCGACTTCCGCCAAGGTACTTGAAGCTTCTGTATCTCTTTCTCTTGTTTCAAACTTTGGGCATGAGTATTCGTTATACTGAATACCCAATCCTTGAATGCTCGATGGCAACGACGTCTTATCATCTCAAGCCCAGCGTTGGTCAAATCAATCAATCAAATTAATGGCGCTAATAGAGTTTTAATGAGCAATAAATGGAGTTTTTAGGGGGTCATGAAGGGGTTTTTATCAAGTCTTTCATACTCATTTTAACAATCACCTTTGCTATTCATGAGCTCTGTAATTGATTGTGCCTTCACGATTTCTCTCTCCTACCATTGTCCGCATACTATTTGATTTGTTGTGTGCGTGGTTTTTGATTCATGTGCGTGTGTGGTTCCTGTTCATGTTCGTATTCATTGGTGTTCCCGTGTTCATGCTCGTTTTTGCTTGTTCATGTTGCATTTGATTTCTCCCTTCTCGTGCGCCTAAACCAAGTTAGATCAAAACCACTGTCAAGTTTAAATCTCTTCAATCGTTCTTCTTGGGTGTTGTGTGTTGGTTTTTCTTCGTTGGGTTTTTATTTTTTGGTTTTTGTAATCGATATGGCCTTTTATTTTTTCCTTCCTTTGTTTTTCCCTTTTCTCCTTGGTTTTCGTTTCTTTAGTATTTGTTCCTTCTTGTTTTCTTTTCATTTGTTGCTAGATCGATTTTCCTCCCAATGTGCTCATCAAGGATGTTATGATGCATCCAATTGTGTGTCGGGCCTTAGCCTTGCTAGGGTTTTTTTCCTTTCCTTGGAATTTTTTCAAGCTTTTTGGGCTTCAGGTGTTAGGTGATCGGTCTTCTCCTTAATTAAGGGTGTGACAAGTGTTATGAGAAGCTTATGATCCTCAATACCGACCATTCTTAAAACTTCTTGTTTCAATGAATTCAAGTTTTCAACTTTCAAGTGTGATGAATGCGTCTTATCTCTAAACTATAAGTTGGAGTATCAATCCCTGAAGTTCAGCTTTAAGACTTAACGAAAATTCTTTTTTTGCGAATTTTTTTGGACACCATCGATTGAGTGAAGTATAGTCAGTTTATTTATATTAACATGAAATGTTACTTATAGAAGCATACCGGTATTCTTCTGTAGTTCGCAAACACTCGATATCATTCTTTATCTATTAGATAGGGACAAAAGGTCTAATAAATATGGATCTCTTATATAATCTCTTATTGAGGTAGAGGTTAAGAGATGTCCCTGATCTCTGATCCTTGAAACCATAGAGAAAGATTTCCTTTGTTTAAATGGATTGAGGATTTTAGAGCATGACTTTGATTAGGTTTTAGAAGAATTTGATGCTTGATGTCGAAGTGGAAAAGGATTTTTAGACATCGGGACTCGGGGATACCCTTTACTGAATGGTAAATTTGTGGGACCAAAGTTAGAGAACATCTTGATCCTTGATCCTTGAAAGCCTTAAAAGTTTTGAGTGTCAATGGTCAAACTTACTTCCTAACTCTTGAACATATTGCAAAGGAGTTTTGAATGTTGCTAGCTGAAAATATTTCTCAAAGTGATTATCTTGTTGCAAATATAAGGTATTTGGTATCCCTAATCCTTGATTCATGATGGACTGGAATCAAAAGTTGAACTCTTAAATAAAGATATTTTAGCCCTTCGGTATGTATTAAAGGGGAGGCCCAATCCTCAAAAAGTTTATTTAGTTTCTAGCCTCCTTTTGAACAAGTTATTACTTCACATTATGGGATATATCTTGACTAGAATATAACTTGGTTTTGAAGGTGTGATTTCTTTTGAGGTGAATGAATTATAACACATGTTTTTATATGCAAGAGGTATGCGACCTAAGGATCCTATAAAGATGAAGTACTAATATAAGGGATACCACCCACCATCCAAGAAGTTCTCCCCTTGTATAAATATTGGAGAAACTAACCTTGATCGGAGGAGTTCGAGAGGAGAATAAACCATGACGATGTTGCCACAACATTAGCAAATTTTGGACTGGTGCAAGAAACTAATTTTTTGGTAACTATTCAATCCTCGGAGCTGGTGTTAATATGTGCTCACTACTATAATCATAAAACCAAAAATGTGATGGGATCATCAAGAGAAGTGGTGCTTGATGTGAGCCTTGACATGATTGAAAAGATCTTCAAGATTTTGATCTACCCCTAATATGAGCTAGTTGACATGAAGAAAGTCATGAAATACTTTGATGACAATGAGGCAAACAACCTCACCTACATTAATAGTCAGATGCTACTTACTCCATGAAAGTAGCTCTCAAGATGGCCAAGGTGCAACATAGGGATGAATTCAAAGAAGATATCACAGACTTGATTATCCTATTGAGTAGAGTATTTGGGTATCCTCATACTAGGGATTTCTACTTATGGATAGTCAAATTTATCATATCCATCAATGATGCCACTTGAAGGAAAAAATTGATTGGGCTAATCTTATTAGTGATAAAATCCTTGAACAATTGAAGATGATTCTTCAAACATCAAAACTCTATATGACTTCATACTTGGTACATCTTTGTTGGCTTCTCAAGCCTCCTTCCCAGGACTAGACATAGTGGGTTCCTTCTAGTTGGGGGAGGTGGCCATCTATGAACATCATCCTCAACTGAAATTGAAGGATAGTTATACTCATTTCTATTTTGTCAGTGACAACTTCATATATGCTATAATCAGAGGGTTGGAGGGATATTTCTCCATGAGAATCTCAAATGAGGCCATGGAAGCACTTAAAGACTAGGGAAACTGGTATATCCAATTTAGAAAATTCACATATATCTGAGTGGTTGGCTTCCATAAAACCCCATATAAGCTTCCAAGGTACCTATTGGATAACATGATTTTGTTGGAAGTCTACAGGAAGGTGAATGAAATCCACCAACTCATTATAGGGAAACACAATTTTGGATACAGTCCCCCCATTAATATGGAAGTATATTATTGTGCTAACATAAGATATGCTCTAGTAATGTATAATGATGCTCGAAATTGATTTGACCCAACTGGCAAGATCGACAAAGTGATAGGCTCTTTCTACATCCATGAACTTAAGATAAAAGATCATTGGGAAAACTATGAGGAGGAATTTGAAGTAAGAATGAAAGATTGTTGTCAATTGATAGTAAAGATGATCAAGCCTAGCATAAAGGCCCAAGTGTCCAAGGAAGTGAAAGAGGAAGGGAAAACTATGATCCCATTTATGGCAAGTAGCACATACAACCAACCAACCTTTAAAATGAAGATTGTTTAATGGATGAAATGATGATATACAAACAAGGGAAGTAGATTTCATAGTTTGTTCTCTTAAATGGCTTAGACATCATATCCCAATGATGGGATTGCTTGAACCTACAAAAGTTGTCGAGAATGCTAAAATTGGAAAAATATCTTCTGTTGTTGTTGTCCAAGCTAAAGAGACCACAAGGAGTTCACCTCCTAACATAGCAAGAAAGAAAAGAAAAGAGAAAGAACCAATATATGTTGGTTCAAGTGAGGAGTAAATTAAAGAAGGAGAAACTCTAGTTAGTAAGAAGAGGACTAGATAAGCACTTTGAAAAAGAGTTGCATAGAGAGAAGTGATGCAGAGCAAGAGGGTTCATACCATCAACTTTTTATATTCTTGGAAATAATCAAATACACAACTAAAATTCTTCATTCTTGAGGAAATCTCAATCCTTTAACCTTGAGCAACATAGGCTCCAACTTACACAAATGGATTCCAATCTCTATCAGACTTGGTAAATTATTTCAACATGCTTAGATTCATCCCAAAAACTAATTAAAACCATCCAAAGATCAAACAACAATGATTTAATGCCAACCATAAATAAACTATGCATAGTTTTGTTCAAACATCAAGAAAACCATGTTTCTTTTACCACTCTCCACCAAAATGAAACACACAATCTACCATAACTCATGCAAATGAATAAATGAATCTTTTTACTTTAAAGGGTCTTTAGAACATGTAAAAAAAAAAACTTTTCACCAATTTTTATCACTTTTTGATGGTGGAATAAAAAGATATGAATTTTTCTTATCTGCTTGAAACCCTAATTTCATAATTGAGTAGTCTTCACCAAAAATGTCATAAATCACTCAAAACCCCATGAAAATTGATCAAACCAAGTGAAAATGAAACTAGATTCACATATCTAACATTTCCAATAGGTATGAGGTCTTATTTGATATATAAAATCCGTACCATTCTTTGCAACATCCTGCAACTTTCAGAGAAAATAATCCCATAGGGCTGCCAATGGTAAATTGATCATAACTTTCTTCAAACTAAAAAAAATAACACCAAACTAATTGCAAATGAAATATAGTTCATTCCTCTATCCATAAAAATCAATTTTAGATCTGTAAACCTTCATACAATGCCGTACCATGTAAAAGAACAGGGAAGAACATTGAAAATTTGCAGAAAAATTCATCTCTTCATTCATAAATTCTTGTTCAATCTACATTCCAACCCCCAATTCGACTTGGAGACCCATTTTTATGCTTGTAAAATCAATTTATGGCCCCAACCAACCTAAAACTACCATTTAACAAATTTTAACAACCTTCTAAAAAGTTGTAATTTAACAAGAAGAGTTGTTATGACAACTTTTGACAATGTTTTCATTTTTCCACTAAATGGCACCAAACCTTCATCAATGACTCCAAATGCATTCCACCATATATAAAATGGCTCATCCAACCTTATTACATCATTATAAAACCTAATTTAATGAATTTATACAATTTGGCTTCATGGAGGCTTGAATGCAACAAGGTGCTCCTACACCATTCTCCCCTTGAAGAAAAAACTCAAGTCCCTTGAGGGAGAAAAGAGTAAAAGACCTGCAAATAGAAATGAATCTTCACTATCACCAGTAATCACAAAAATTTGTATCTTCATCTTAACCCATGGTTTTTTCTTCCTTGAAATTACAAACACAACAAGAAGAAGGTATCTTCTTTCCATCTTCCCATCATGTACATGTTCAAACTCATCCACAATCTCTGCACCATGATTTTCTTGCAACCATAATGTCTCTATTTTTGTTGTCTCAAGATAACAACAAACTTCTACATGGAGAAAACTAAAAATTCCATTAGTCTCATCATAAAACAATGAAGTAAACATTTCATTCTCATACCTCAGTAGCAAATCCATTCCACCTTTGTCCTCTTCTTTATCAGATTTAGACATCACTCCATCATCTTCTTCTACCTTTACCATTGAATCCTCTACTCCATTTGTTGTCTTCATGTACCAAATTTCCATTTCTTGTACATATACCTCAGCAACATCATCTATTCCTTCACTCTCATCTTCAAAGTACCATATATAACCTGCATCATATCCTTGAAAATCTGTATATATCTCATTAGTAAACAAATCTACAACATTGTCATTATCAACCTTATTATCAACAACATCTTGAGGATCAGTACCAACCTTATCAAAAACCTCAACAACCTTTCTCTACACTATGATGTAGAGTGGTAGGGATAGAAAACACCCAACTATGATGGAAAAGATGCTCAACTTAAATGCTTCTATCAAATACTCTTACATGGAGCCTTAAACTCCATTACTCCTTAAGAGATCAACCCTCTCACACCTAGGGTTCACAAATCAGACCTATTACAGACCTTGGAAACATTGAATCATGTCTTTTTGGATTAGAATAAGGTGTGACAACTTCCTAGCACTTAGGTTTCAACAAACTTCCACAAATTATGGTGAATTAGACACTTTTCTCCCTTAAGGCTAGTAGCCTTACCCGGTAGGACAGACAATATAAAATACACATGGAGGACTTTCAAGACACCAAACCTATGGATTTAGATATCCAAAATGGACCTCTACCAAGTCTCAATACCTTTTCCCATGACTGTCAAGGCACAAACCACAATAAGCCATTCTACCGTTGCTCCAAGAGACCTAATTCATAGACCTACACTTGGGTCTTGACTATCTAGGCTCTCCCCTTCACCCCAAAGCCAAGAATAAAACTCCTACAGGTTTTCCACACCTGTTACCATCATTCCTAAGTGCCTCTTAAACAGATTCTTCAAAATCAAGCAAAAACTCACTTTTTTTGCTTGTCAATTAGGCTTGCCACATAGAGATGTCAAGCCAAAAACATTGCACCACTTCCTCCAATGAGCCTTCCATTCTCCAATACCTTGAGTACATATTAGTACAGCCTCATAGCTTCCATCCCACAAGGATTTGGCCACTTTACAACATGGGAATGGAAGAAAACCACATTTTTCTCTCAAAGCCCTGATTTTAAGGGTTTTCAGACCACCTGGGAGTAAAATTAAGATATCTCCATTATTACTCAGTGAAATATCACCAATCCAACTCCAAAAGAAATCTTATTCAATTAAATTTCCAACCATTATATGCTTCAAGAATAAAACAAAATGTACAGATCATACCAAGTACGGGATCAACAAATTCTACAGGAAAAACATGGGGTTGAGACCACCCGGTAGTAAAATGGGGATATCTCACTCAATTCTCAATGAAATCACACCATTCCCATGCCAAAAGAAATTTTATTCAATTATCTATCCAACCATTATATGATTAGAGCATTGAACAACACATATAGGCTATACAACGTATGAGATCAGAAATTTCTTTATGAAAAACACAAAAAACAACTTCTTCTTAGAAAACACCTTCCAAACTTGTTCAACAACAACAATTTCATCAATCACTTGAGTATCAACAACAACCATATCATTAATCTCAACATCAACATTTTCATCAACCAACAAATAATTTTGTTCATCTTCAAACAAAATTGGAATATCATGCATATCTACCTGTAACTTACTTTGCTTAACAAACTTTACCTTTTTCTCATTTGTTACCATCCTTGCTTGTATTTTTATTCTTTGAATAATATTTTGTATGGGCCATTAAACTTTATTTTTCATGGTCAAGTGACAACTTGTGACTCTTTTGAGCAATTGTTCTATCCTTTCCTCCAACTCTTTGATTTCTTAATCAAACTCCTTTTGCCTCATCTCTTTCTCTTTTCTCTTCCTCTCTTTTTCTTCTTATTTATTTTTTTTCCTCTCTTCCTCTTCCAGAAAATGTATTCCTAATATTCTCACCAAATCCATCTTCACAAGCAAATTCCTCCTTGCTTCTATTCAACTTTTCTCTGCCTTTCCTTGGCAGCAATCAGGTTCTTCTTAACTTGCACACAATCACAACACAAAGCCACAAACCAAAACTACCCCAGACCTTTTGTTGGGATATGATACCAATTTGACACAAAGCAAGAGGTTTCATACCATGAACTTTCTATATTTTTTTCAATAATAAAATACACAACTAAAATTCTTCATTCTTGAGGCAATCTCAATCCTTTAGCCTTGAGCAACATGGGCTCCAACATACACAAATGGATTCCAATCTCTATTAGACTTGGTAAATGATTTAAACATGCTTAGATTCATCCAAAAAACTCATTACAACCATCCAAAGATCAAACAACAATTATTTAAGGCCAACCATAAACAAACTATGCATAGCTTTGTTCAAACATCAAGAAAACCATGTTTCTTTTACCACTCTCCACCAAAATGAAACACACAATCTACAATAACTCATGAAAATGAATAAATGAATATTTTTAATTTAAAGGGTTTTTATAACATGTAAAAACATAAATTTTCACCAATTTTTATCACTTTTTGATGGTGGAATAAAAAGATATGAATTTTTATTATCTGCTGGAAACCCTAGTTTCAGAATTGAGTAATCTTCACCAAAAAATGTCATAAATCAATCAAAACCCCATGAAAATTGATCAAACAAAGTGAAAATGAAACTAGATTCACATATATAACATTTAAAATATATATTAGGTCTTTATTTGATTTGTACAATCCATACCATTCTTTGCAACATCCTACAACTTTCAGAGAAAATAATCCCATAGGGCTGCCAATGGTAAAATGATCATAAATTTCTTCAAACTCAACAAAATAGCACCAAAAAAATTGAAAATGAAAGATATTTCATTCCTCTATCCATAAAAATCAATTTTAGATATGTAAACCTTCATACAAAGTTGTACCATGTAAAAGAACAGGGAAGAACATTGGAAATTTGCAAAAAAAATCATCTCTTCATTCATAAATTCTTGTTCAATCTACATTCCAATCCCCAATTCAACTTGGAGACCCATTTTTATGCTTGTAAAATAAATTTATTGCCCCAACCAACCTAAAAATACCATTTAACAAATTTTAACAAACTTCTAAAAAGTTGTCATTTAACAAGAAGAGTTGTTATGACAACATTTGACAACTTTTGACAATGTTTTCTTTTTTCAACTAAATGATACGAAACCTTCATCAATGACTCTAAATGACTTAAAAAATATATAAAATGGCTCATCCAACCTTATTACAGCATTAAAAAACCTAATTTAATGAATTTATACAATTTGGCCTCATCGAGGCTTGAATGCAACAAGGTGCTCTTGCACCAAGAAGCCCAACAAAATTATTCTTCCACTCCTCCACATGAATCCCCTCTACCTTTGCCTCCACCATCTCCAAAATCACCACATAATCTACCTCCTTCCCGTCCTCCTGATCTGCCTCCATATTCTCCTCCTATTCCTAAAGGTGACCCCCCAGTCAAGGATGAAGAATCTCCCATCAGAACCATAAAAGAAGAAGCATCACAAGAAGAGGGAGAGATAGAGAAAGAGCCTCCCACAAAAGAGGAAGTGCATAAAATTTTTTTGTTGAAGAAAATATTGTTGAATAGCATAAAGAGTAGGAAGTGGACTAGACAAGGGATGCACATGATAGAAAGCCTCATGAGGAAGAAGAAATCAGATCTTAAATGGAGTAAAGGGAGACCAAACAAGATGGTTCAGAAGGCTTCCATAATATGGAGATCCTTTCTTCTTTGGTTAGAGAAACATTCGTTGTCATGCCAATCTTGCTTAACCACACTATTCAAAGAAGGAAAAGGAAATATGTAGAAGGCATCTTAGTGAAGAGTCTAAGCATTTTTTTGAAAAAGCCTTCTAGTCTCTAGCAAGGAGAAGGAAATGGGCCAAAATAATATCAAACATTACAATGGATGAGAAAGGTAATAGAATTGTGGAAATAGTCATCCAGTTGATTGAAAAAATTGAATTAGAGATGAGGCCCGAAGACTACCAAATTAGATAAGTTGATCTAGGGTTCTAGATAAGGGAAGGAGAGCAACAATCTCTCCAAATGTTTGTTTATGCTATTCTAAAAAGGATACAAAAGGATGAGAACATAAAAGAGGAGCTAAAAGCTCAAGTGGCTCAATTCATGACCAGTATTAATAATTTGATTGGACTAGTAGACATTACAACTCCTGATTCCACACTATAAGCTGAATTAAAGGGAGAAGTCAAACATTCTGACTTGGAAGGATGGATCTTGACAACCCAGTAGTGGAAATCAATTTTTTTGACTTTATCCAATGGAGTGCTAAAGAAATTAATAAATTCATATCACTCCATTAGTGATGAGGATAGTATAGCTTAACAAATTGAACTAAGCATTGATGAAGAATTATTAGTTTGGGAGGAATCCATCCCAATTTTATAGAAAATAAAGGCAACACCGATGGATGATCTTCTAAAAGTTACAATAATTGAAGAAGAGGATAAAAGTAAGCTCCTTGAGTGGTTGATAGCAATAGAATTTAGAGTCAATATTTTGAAGAATAAGTGCAAGTCTAAACTGAGAAAAGAAAAAAATCAAGTAGAGAAAATAATTATCAAAATTTGTCAGTCCATTGAAGATTTAGACTGGACATTTTGGGAGACACCTGTTCTAGTAAGGGACCCCAACAAGATGGCGGAGGAGTTAAAGGATCAAATGCAAGGATAGGTCACCCAAGCTGTAATAGATAAAATGATAAATAAAAAGGTAAAACTTCAATCCCTTTAGGAAGAGTTGACCACCTTGAGCAACCAATAGCAAAAGATGGAGAAATCCACTTGTGATGAGAAAATAAAGCTATAGTACCATTGAGGACCATCAATGGAGAAGATGAATGAAGTAATATCACCATTCATTATCAACTTTGCAAAATAACTGGAGATAGGAGTTTCATGCTGTTGTGTTTTATTTTAAATAAACCATTGTAAAGTTCCCACACCTAGCTTGTGGAGTTGGAACTAGCATTGGGATTTAGCTACTTTCAGTTAGCTTTTTTTATTTCCTTAAGTTAGGTTTACTTAAATTGAAACTAAAATTGGGGTGCCCAATTATGCTTTAGTTGTATCTTTAGTCTTCTTTAGTTAGATCTGGAATGTTGGAGTTAGTTTGAATTTTCTTTTTTGTTTAGATCAACAATTTCAAGAACTTAACTTCTATATAGTTTTGATTTTGGATCATTTCAAAGGATCTAATTTTGATGTATTGTTACAAAATAAACTTATGCATTCTCAATGTGGGTTTTCCTACTAACTATGTGGAGATCATTTTTTGAGAAATCAAAGGATTATGTCTATTTTGCATGTCTCAATTTGGTGTATTGGTAATGGTATGACTATTTTATGTTATCTAAATTGAATAAATTAGTGAAATATTGAGTATTATTTGAAATTTAGTAAGATTTTGTCTCAAATGTGTGCATGTTTGATGGTGTTTCGATTGCATGAAATCTAAAAATCTTATTCTTGGTTACATTTCCTTTGAAGATTGCATCATTGTTACTAGAAAATGTGTGAATGACTATTTGCATTGATAATGGTTTGGGATATTTCATTTAAACTTTCAAAATTGACTGATGAAATAGGTTTTATTGTTCTCCATTTAAATTATAATTTATTTCAATTTTTCTTGTTACTAGTGTGCCTTGCACTCAAGCCTCATTTTGTTGTTTGAAAAAACAAGGACCCCCTCTTTTCTTTTTGGCATGTTGTCTTTTTTTCATCCTTTCTTTTCTTTCTCTTTCTTTTCTCTTTCCCTTTCCCTCTCCCTTTCACTCTCTTCTTTTTCCTTCTTTCTTTTCCTCCTCTTCTTTTCTTTCCTTTTTGTATCTTTTCAGGATTCAAGAAATTGAGCTTCTTCATATTGGCATATCAAGAATGTTAGGTCTAATCCCAAACCCCTACCTTGGTGATTTGTGTTTTTTTTTTGGTCCCATCAGACTTTGAGTGTCAAGATTTTACTCTATCAAATGCTCAACCACGAGGCCTGATGGTGGCAACATCTTGTTGCCTTGGTCCCTCTGCTAGTCCAATAAACCATGTGAATTAATTGCACTGTCAAGGTGTTTTAATGCAATTAATAAAGTTTTTGAGGGGTATTATCAAGGTTTTTTTATGCTCATTTTATTACTTTCCTTTGATTATTTATGCTTGAGAGAGCTTTGCAACCATTTCCCTTGTGATAAATCTCCATTTCTAGTGCTTTTGATGGTTTGTGTGCATGCTTCCCTATGCTTGTTTGTTGCTAGTTCATGCTCATGCTTCTACGTGCTTTTTTGTCACTGATTTATGTTTGTGTGTTTGTGTGCTCATGTGTTCATGTTGGTTGTTGTTGTGATCATTTTCCGATCCAGTTCATGTTGTGTTTTCTTTTCCCACTCTTGTGCACCTTATCCAAGTTGACTTTGATTTCTACCAATTCTTGAACTTTGAATTCATTTTTTCCTAGTTTTTTACTCTTAAGTTTTCCTTCATGGCTATTGTTTTGTGTGTTGTGAATCGGTCTCACTTTCTCATTTTTTTCCTTCTTTCATTTTTCTTCTTCCCTATGTTTCCCTTCTTCATTTTTTTGTTTTTTTCTCATTTTTTTGGTTTTTTCGCTTTGCCAAATCGATTTTTCCTCCCAGCATGCCAATCAATGACATTTATGTTGTCATCTAATCGTGCATCGGGTCTCAACCTTCCTAAGGTTTTCTTTTCCTTAACATTTTTTGAAACAAACCTTTCGAGTATCGAGTTTCGAATGATCAACTTACTTCTTAAGCTGATGATATAGCAAGTGATACAATGAATTCCCAACTCCCAATCCTCAATCATTTATTAAAAGATCAAAATTCTGAATTTCCAAATGTTTGGACTTTGGGTTTTAGATAATTATCCATCACAAATGTTTAAAATTTGATAAACCAAAACTTTGACCGTTGAGATTTGAATCCATGACTTAGCAAAATTCCTTATTTCGAAAAGCTTATTAAGGTATTGTTGATCAAGTGTACCATCTACATAACTTCTTATTGAGGTAGAAGGTTTATGGAAGGCCTAATCCCTAATCCCTGTGTTGCATAGAAATTTTTTGTTGTACCAAAAGATTGACTTGTTAATACATTCAATACAACCTCCAAAGTTAATGAATCCATGGGAGGTAGTTAAGCCATGTCAGGAACATAAGTGTTGCATTGGACAACACAAGGAGATCAAGGATGCACACCTTGTAACAATCCCTCCCAATGCAAGGGAGGGGTTCAAACTCATGACCCAGGCTCTAATACCAATTGTTGCACAGATGGTTGTTGTTGCACCAAAAAATCGACCTGCCAATGCTTGATACAACCGCTAGAGTTAATGAATCCATGTGAGGTGGTTAAGCCATGTCACATGTAACATGCCCATTTTTCTCCCTAGTAAATTTACCAAGTTTAACTCACAAGTAATTATCTATCCATCCAATGTAGAGCAATATTGTTTTTCTTTTCTATTGAATAATAAATGCATCATTTGAAATATAACTTTATTCAAAATTTTCCATTGCATGATCAAAGAATCATTTCCAATAATATAAATATGATTTAACTTTACATTAATATATTCAAGATAAAATTTCACATTACAATTTCCATATAGATGGACACATGATACATACATAGATTCAACAAGCTTACATGAACTAGAAATAAAAATGGTCTAGAATGTCCTCCCAAATCTTGGCCACCAACTGCATGAAGAGAAGCATCACTAAAGTACTTTTCCACCAACCATGGACTAACTATGATCCCTTGCACATCTACCAAACTAGTAGATGGCCCTACCCTTTGACAAAGAGATTGGTTTGGTAACCTCATCCTTCAAATTTTCTTTTCTGAGCATAGTGATGTTTCTTACATGTCTAGAGATTACCATAAAGTCAACCTCTAATTCTATGATATTCTCAACCTAGTATGTATTTGGATCGCAGTGAATTGATAGTGTAGATAGTGGCTACCTACACTAATTTGGCCAAATATTCAACACCCAACACTTCGAGTGAGGGTCATCTATATTCACCACTACAATTGCTTGATTTGTATATTGATCATTAGTATTCTATTATATTCTAGATTATTCCCCTTCCCGTGGAAATTATCCTAATCCTAGGAATAACCTTTCCTTTGTCTCACATTATCCAACATAACAATCAAGTATTTCAAAGTAACTCTATCTTATGCTATGCACCTAGAGTATCACTATACTTCATAAAGTACTAACAATCTACGTATAGTACAAATAGTACTTATATTCATATAATAATGTATAGTCATTGTATATACATATCTATATGAGTAAATATCAAAAGTAAGGTTTCACAAAATGAGAAACAACCAAGTGATATGCAAGCATATTGAAACACTTCACACAGGTAAAGATAATTTTTTAACATGACAATAAAATAACAACCTTTCCATCATAAGAATAAAGAGGTATAAATCAACATTCCTGTTAGAAAGCTTCCAATAGAATAATCTTCTCCTCAAGTTTGCTTGCAACTTCTACTATGAACTACTCAAACACCTCTACCAAATTCACTCTAGATTGCTCAACAAATCAAATATAAAGCAACAATACAACTCTCAATCTCACAAACTCTCAGCTCACTTTGCACTAAATTTATAGTAGAATAACTCTCAAGAAATCAGAATGAAAAAGTGGTGCATTTGGAAGAATGAGCACCTTTATATATACTAATTTTTGAGCAACCAAAGGCTACAAACAAGTAAGTATTTATTCCACCTTTCTTCCTCATGCTACAACTCACTCACATGTTTGCAACACATGATAGTCTCATGGTCGAGTTGACTTGACATTTGGGACAACAAGCTCAAAATAGGTTTTCTAATTCGAATTCCATTACAAAATGCTGACAAGTCTGCACTTGACTGAGTCTAAACACTTATTTGCAGCTTATACAAATTCAAAGACTTCTTTTGCACTCCAACTTCTATCAAATATAGCACCAACTCTTAATTTTTGGTGCCACCTTCATAGGCATGGGCTTGACATATTCTATAGGTTTAAACAACATTAACTCTTCAAAATATTTATAGAACAATATATCTTTTATCTTTTATTAATATAGCTATAGATGCCTATTCATAAAAAAAATGTTTACACAACAATATATCTCTTACGTGCTTTTGGTTTCATGCTTTGACCTGGTCTTTTAAAGAATTTATGTGTTAGCTTCCTTTTCTAAATGTTGTTCCATAAACTTAATGTGCTATATATGCTTTAAGTTCCATATGTTACCATATGCACTTTGCTTTATATTGTTAACAATAATAATCAGTGTGTATTAATGTGCTTGGAAATTATATCCACAACTTATTCATATATATATTATATATATTATATATGTATGTATGTATATATACACATTTATCTATTTAAGTATATATATATACATATATGTATATATCAATATATATATTCATTCCATAAGTTTACTGAATACATTTTATCAACAAACATATTTATATTATATATAAATATAAAGAATGCTATTATGTATATATATATGATTGTACATATAAGTATATATATTAATATATATATATATATATATATATATATATATATTACACACACACACACACATATACATAATTCCATTTCAATATCTTTATAAAACACTCATACATGCAATCCCATTGATCGACATATATTCATGGAATGTATGTATACATATATAAATATGTCACTTAGTCCAAACAGTATTCCCATACATGTATGGGTAATTCGTACATGAGCATGTGTAGGTACATCTACCTACATATACAAATGTACGTATTTAATCACACGCATGAGTTTACCAAAGAAACGTACATATATACATTAAATGCATATATCTCGTCGATATGCAAATAAACACGCAAGGAAGGATTCCACTTATCATCAAGAATCATCACTTACCTCATTCCAAACATTCATAGAAAAGATCACAAATCAATATAAACACACACAACTAGATTGAAGATCACTTACCATCTACCCAACTAGCTTGACTCTACTAAGACCAAATAGGGATGAGTGTGTGAACACTCAGTAAGATTGATTTAGAGGTTACTAGACCAAGTTCTTCTCCTAAGTGATACTTCCCCTCTCTTCTAGAGGCTTGAACCTATTCCTGCATTTCAACTTAGTTCACCGTAGCAGTAGTTAGTCGAATCAATGCATGCATATACTTCTCATACATGTCATATTCACATTATATATTTCATATTCTGAATCATAAAGCATTTAATTGAATCAAACATCCATTCAACATATTTCCATCACAATTCATAAAAAAACACATTCACATTTATTGAAGTAATTCACCAAACAAGGTAATAGTAAATAGGTAATAACACATGAGGTGTAACATCATGAACCCAAGCGTTGTGTTGCACAACACAAGGATACCAAGGGCATACACCTTGGAACACCCCAAAACCAAAATGAAAAATCAGCTTTGCCTTAATAAAATGAATTATTTAGAGTATAATTTGAGATATCTTTGAAAGTTTGAATAAAGTAAAAAAATAATAATTTTTGGATATCAGGCCTTGGGGATTTGCCTTACTGAATACTAAACTCATAAAGGTAAAAATTATATGGTGTCCTCAACCCTCAATTTTGTATAGCCTTCAACAATTTTCAAACATTGATGGTCAACCTTACCTCTTAAACCCATTGGAACATCGGAAAAAGAGACAAAGAGCAGGTCTGACACCCAACTCCCAAGTGTTTATTTTAGAAACAAAAGGGATGAAGTAAACCTGATTCTCAATCTCTGAAGGACCAAAACTTGAATCAAAATTTTCTCATGATATTTGAACCATTTGGTAGAAGGTAAGCATTAGACCTGATCCTCAACTTTCAATGAATCAAAATATGAATTAAACTCTTAAGCAAGGTTTCTTTAACTGATATGAGGTAAAGGGAAGGCCTAAGGCCCAACCCCTAAAAATTTGTTTATTTCATAGCCTTCTTTTAAGAAAGTTATTATTTTATAATATGAGATATATCTTGATTAATATAACCTGGTTTTGAAGGTCTACTTTCTTCTGAGGTAATTAAATGGTAATACATGATGTTTTCATATGTAGGAGTTATGCCACCAAAGGATCCTATGGAAATGAAGTGCCAATACAAGGGATACCATCCACCTTCCAAAATTTCTATTAGGACCTATGAAGAAAGGAAGAAAATTGCAAGATAGATAAACACTATGAGAATTAATCAAGAGTAAACTCTCCACAGTCTAAAATAAATTATGCATCACAATAAAGAAATTGTGAAGAATACAATTTTCACTATCCAAGTGATCCAATAAGAACTCATGAATTTCCATAGTAAGTGCACGGGGGGAGATCCTCTGGAGGCTATTGTCTCTAGGAAGAAGGGAAAAAATGTTTCTATTTTTACCATTCCCCTAATCAAAGATGGTGAAACCAAGAAAAGTAATTTGTTGTCTTTCAAAAAGAAACTATAATTCTTGGAGAAAGAATGACAGGTTGCCAAAGGCCTCTGACTTTCGGGTGACTAGTAGTTGTCTTTGCTTTCTTGTTGGTTTCTTTCTATATATTTGTTTTATTTATTTATTGGACTTTTATTTTATCTTTTAATTTCTTGGAATCTTAGTTCTCGTGGGGTGATCCCACAAAACTAGTTTACAATTCCATTAAGGAAGGAAAATTGCAAAAATGCTCCCATAAAGAAAATTTCAAATTTTTGGGGGTTCGCACAAAGGGGGTGTTCACTCTAACCCCCCTTTGAGTGAACCCCCTGTTTGTGATGTGACTATTTTTTGCATGTTTTTTAAAATGAAATCAAAAGGGGGTTCACTCAAACCCCCCTTCGAGTTAACCCCCTTCACTCGAAAGGGTCAAGGGGGGTTCGCTCGAAGGGGGGTCCAAGTCAACCCCCCTATTTTTCCCGTCTCCCCCTCTTCTACCAAGTTTTTGCAAAATTTTACCTTTTGAAGCTCAGGTTAAGAATGAAAATGGTGGAAACTTCATAGACCCAATTGGATGATGGTAGTCCTCAAAATGAGCTATCCATCAAATATAATTTTAATATATTTTGGTTTTATTATGTATTTTTTTAGTTTAATTAAACATAGGCTTTTCACCAAAAATCAAGCTCTTTGTTCTACACATGTGGAAAAATAGTAGATTATTAAAAAAAATCTAAAAAATATTTTTAGGCTAGGTATTGATGTCCTTGATCCAGTAAAAAAAAATTGAATTTCGATACATACAAAAAAAGTTATGTTGTTTATGACCCGTCTATGTCTAAATTGTAATAGGTTTGACTTAAAAACTTGATTAAGAAAAAATATTCAATAAAACATTATGAAACCAAATGAACGTGCTAGATATCGTAGTTACAAAGCTAAATTAAAAAAAAATAGAACTTTATCCTTCATAGAAAAAAAGCTATGTTGTTTACAGTGAGCATCACTCTTTAAAAATGGTGTTTATTGTTAAAAACTAGTCTTTGAAGGACATGGAAAAAGAAATGCAATCTAATTCAATATATATATATATACATATATATATATATATATATATATATATATTTAGAATCTAAAAAAAAAATTTCACAAATCACTAGTTTGCATCATCTTAAAAATCCTCATGGTTTAGCAGCTATAGGTGCCCGAAAGTGAAGATTTAGTTAAAAAAATTCAGTTCAATGTCCAATTTGGCCAAAAATTGTAAATCAATATTGTGGGATCACCCATGAGCTCTCCTGCATGGCCTTTATGGCAGTTTTGTAATGGGTACAAGACCTTCCCATATTTATCTTAATCAAAACATAAGGAAATTGTTGTAGGTTCTCCTAGTGGAATAAATTGTAATATATTTTTCTTAGGTTTAGGATGTGTAGATGAAATAATAATGGATGAAGGTTGTTAGACAACTTGTACATGTTTTAAGTTATTGAACCTATCTTTGACTATGTATATGAGCTTATTTTATTTATTTTTCACTATGGGAATCTACTAGCCAAGGCTTTCCATCATTGGAGGAATGGGGTAAGTGCAAGACATTGGGTCCACTTTTTGGCCAAAAAGTGGAAGCGTTTTTCTTAAAAATTAAACTATGTCATACTTGGAGTAAAAATTTGAAGCACTTAAAATAGAATCTTAAGAAATTTTAGTAACATGAAATGTAGGATTTTGAGTCTAGTTTCAAATATATAATTAATTCTAATACTCATGTGTTAGAACACAATGATCTAATGAGAGGGGGGTGAATCAGTAGATATTAAAACTTTTAGTTCTTAAAACCTTGTTGTTGATTCAACCTTAAACTCAAATGTACATATTGAAATACTAACAGATATAATAACTACAAGCACAAGAGAGATCAACACATAACGCAGTATGTATGTGGAAAACCCACAATGGGAAAAACCACGGTGAAAAATGCAACTAGGAACTACTGTCCTAATCTAGCCTCACAAACATCAAAGTTTAGTTACAATGTTTAGGGCTACAACCCAAGGAAGCAACAACTCCATGTTTAGAAGCTACAACTTCAAGAATGGTACTACACCTTATGCATAACATGAGTCTGCTCAACCTACGATGCATCAATTCAACACATCATACTTCTCTCTTTGTTCACTCTCACACTATTGTAATCAAATTCTTGTGTTTTTATGATTCTTCTTCTTTGTTACAGTTCTCTCTCTCTTCTACTTTCAAGCACATGCACACACTCTCCTTTCTAACTCATGCCTTTGTATATTTCATACGAGTCAAAACCTTTGTTAGGGTTTTTCACATGCAACATGCAGCAGCAAGTGTCACATCATCGAGCTGCCCACATATTTTTCTATCCATTAATGATGGCATCCAATCAGATTTTCCATATCTCACATTGAGTTGCACACCAATCAACCTCGTTATCAAGAATTTACCAAATTTAGTGCTCTTTTTGGCCCCAAAATCCATTATGCATTTAATTTCTTCTATTTTTTTGATCAAATTTGATCTTGATCAATCATGTCACCTTTTTAGCGCCATCTTCATTAAATTTTCACATGCTAGTCAATTAGGCAATCTGATTTTGTTAGTCACCGACTTGAAACCCCTATTCACACAAACCAAACTGTTTATAAACCTTCAAGTATGAACCCTAGCCATCAATCATCTTGTGGACCAATCAAGAAGTAGGCACACAATCAGGAGACATCCACAAGCTCATTATAAACACCAAGAGTCTCAACACAAGCTCTGACAACATTATTTATAGGATTTATCTAACTAGAGCACTTTAAACAACATTTTCATGAAGAAGAGATCACTTCTAGACCACTAAATCAAGAATCATTTGAGTTGAGAGCACATAACAATATTACAAACCTAATTCCAAAACCCCAAACCAAAAAGCTTAAACACAGAGGAATGTGGAATAGAATACATTCTCCTTGTCACCACCAAATGTACAATAAAAAAAAAAATAGTTTCCACTCTAGTGAACATAACTCACTAAAATCTTCATACCGGAGGCTCAATTTTAGAAAATAGCATCTTCAGACATGCCTCCAAACAACTTCCAATTCATAGGCAAAGATATTCAATATTCAAGAAATGTGGAATAAACTATTGGACCAATCTTACTGGAGGCTCACTCAAATATTCATACCAAAACACCAAACCATGCACACACTTGAAGGGATATAGATAACACCATTATAAACCTTCTTCTAGATCTGCAAGACCTAAAACAAACCAGTGGAGGACTATGGAGCAAATACATTTCTCCTAGTCCACATATAACCAACCCTGCCATATTAGTTCACAAACCGGTGACCACAACTCTCACTCTTCATGAAACCAAAATCTATAATCCAAGATATATCACCCAATGATGTCCTTAAACAACACTTGAAATTTGCATAAGCATAGGATCAACACAGTAGAAATGTGGAGCACATACTGGAGCATAATTGACACTAAAAACAACACAGATATGTTGACATCAATGACAATACTGGTTAGACACATATTTGAAACAATCTCCCTCTTTGTCATTGATAGAAACACATGATGTGAAAAAACATCAAAGACAAAATCCATTCCAATCCAACATTCTCCTTTATTTTTTATGATTAGACAACCTACACAATATTTCTTGCACTCTCTCTCCCCTTGAGTTTTTCACATGATGTCTCTCCCCCTTTGACATCAATGAGAAGGGGCACATATTTGCACTTTGCTACTCTTGATCTAGAACCCATGCTAGTAATATTTAGCTACTCCCCCTAGGATAGACACCACTTCTCAAATCTGGTTTGTGAAAATACATAATCTTTGGCTAGCGATATCTCTCTGAAATCGAAACAAAATTATTTGAATTTTGGATATGTTGTAGATAGATATGTCTAGATGCAAATTCTAGCTCTGTAGCCTCTGTCATTCAAATGTGATAAAATGCATTATTCTTCAATTTCTCTCTCTAATACTTTGCAACAGAATGTTCACATTCCCAACGGATTGGAATTTTCTAAATGTTCCTGCATCACTTTGATTTTACATGACTAGATCACATAGTCCTTAACCAAGGTCAAATGAATGATCAATGAAACTCCCCTTGGATGTGTGCCCTATCACTAGAGGTTGGTGATATGAAGTGGGAGAGACCAATCCTAGCTTTTGCCTCAAGTATTCAAACTATTCAGTGGGAAGAGGCTTGGTAAATATATCAGCCACTCATTCCTTGGTTGGAACAAACTCCATGTTGACTTCCTTATTTACAACCTTTTCTCTAATGAAGTGATACTTGATTGAGATATGCTTGGTTCTGGAGTGCATTACTACATTCTTTGAGATATTGATGGCACTTGAATTATCACAAAGAATGAAAATAGGCTCATTGTATTCCACTTTGAGGTCTTTTAATGTTTGCTTCATCCATAAGACCTAAGTATAACATGCAACAACAACAACATATTCTTGCTTCTATAGTAGAAAGGGTGACATATTCTTGCTTCTTACTCATCCAAGATACTAGCCTATTACCCAAAAAGAAAGCTTCTCCACTTGTACTCTTTTTTTCATCCACACTTCCTGCCCAATCTACATTTGTGTATACTGTAAAATTGAAATGTCTACTTTTGGGATACCATAAGCCATAGTCAACAGTACTTTTGATGTATCTAAAGATTCTCTTGAATCCATTGACATGTGATTCTTTAGGTTTAGCTTGAATCCTAGCTACCATACAAACCACTTGCATTATATCAGGCCAAGATGTAGTTAAATATAGTAGAATTCCAATTATAGATTTGTATGTAGTCTAATTTGCATCTAGTGACTCATCAAATTTGCTCAATTTGTAGCCTGTGATCATGGGTGTACTAACCAGTTTACAGTTCTCCATGCCAAAATTATTAAGCATTTCTTTTGCATACTTGGTTTGAGATATAAATATACCTTTACCGTCTTGTGTAATTTTCAAACCAAGAATGAAACTTCTCCAATCATGGACATTTCAAACTCATCTTGCATGGTTGTAGCAAATATTTTGCACATTACATCACTACCTTTTTCAATCTACAAACATAATAATTATTCTCTAATAGTTGAAAACCTTTTGTATGCTGAATATATACCTCCTCTTCTAGGTTTCCATTTAGGAAAGCAAGTTTGACATCCATTTGATAAATCTTGAAGCCTTTGTAGACTGAGAATGCAAGAAACATTCTTATTGCTTCTAACCTTGAAAAAGGGGAAAATGTTTCCTCAAAATAAATTCCTTCTACTTGTGCATATCCTTTGCACACTAGTGTTGCTTTGTTTCTCACTACTATTCCATCTTCATTTAGTTTGTTTCTAAACACCCACTTAGTGCCAATTACATTCTTGTTTAAGGGCCTAGGAACCAGTTCCCATGTTTTATTCTTTTCAATTTGATTTAACTCTTCTTCCATGGCTTCTATCTAGTTCTCATCTTTGTTGGCCTCAACAAATATTTTTGGTTCAATCTTAGATAAGAGGGGAAAATTCACTTGTTCTTTGTTCTTTGCAAGCCTTCTTCTTGTCTGCACACCATCATTCTTGTCACCAATAATTTGATATGTCGGATGATCTTTTTGAACATATTTTGCAGGAGCCTAGTTAACTTCTTGCTCATTCTCCTCTTCTTCTTGTTCTTCTTCTTCAACCTGTGCACCTATGTCATCCTCATCTGACTCACATTCTAGATTGTTTATGCTAGGCTGACCTTGATTTTCATTTTCATCAACTTTGACATGTATACTCTCTACAATTTTGTGCACTCTCTTATTGTAGCATTTATAAGCTTTGCTTTAAGATGAATACCCCAAAAAATCCATTCATCACATCTTGACTCAAAACTTCCTAAATCCTCAACATCTCTTTTCATATAGCATTTATTGCCAAATACTTTGAAGTGCTTGATTGAGGCAGGCCTACCAAACCATAATTCATATGGAGTTTTGCCACTGTTAAATCTGATAAGAGCTCTATTTTGAATGTATACAATAGTTTATATTGCTTCTTTCCAAAATGTATCTATTAAGTTTTCCTCATTCAACATGGCTCTAGCCATCTCTTTCACAATTTTATTTCTTCTCTCTACCACACCATTTTGCTGTGGTGTTCTTGGGGCTAAATACTGGCATCTAATTCCATGGTCTTCACAGTATTCCATGAATTCTCTTGACATGAATTCTCCACCTCTATCCGATCTAAGGCATTTGATTCTTCTACCGATCTTATTTTCTATCAGCTTCTTGTAACCTTTAAATGCTTCAAAGGCCTCAGCCTTCTCCCTTAAGAATGTGACATGCCATTCTAGTATAATCATCAATCAACAACATAAAATATTTTTCTCCTTGAAATGCCTTTATTCTCATTGGTCTGCATAGATCAGTATGAACTAACTCTAGAGGTTTTGTAGTTGAATAGTCCTTAGTGGGAAATTTAAACTTTGTTTGCTTTCCTTGTTGACATCCTTGACAAATGATATTGTCAGGATTTTCAATCTTAGGAATATTTCTAACCAATCCTTTTGAGCTTGTCTTCACCATGTTGTCAAAATTTACATGTCCTAGTCTTCTATGCCACAACCAACTTTCTTTTGCTTGACTGATTAGACATGTTTGGCCTTCCGCTTCACATAGATTATAGATATTACTATCATTCCTAACCCCTTGAGTAACTATTTTACCATTCATTCTTATCTTGCAGCCTTTAGAATCAAATACATCTTTGTATCCATTATCACACATTTGACTGACACTAAGAAGATTATGTTTTAGGCCTTCCACATAAAGCACGTCTTTAATTTTGTTATTCCCATCTATGTTCAGAATTCCTTTACCACGAATCTTGAATGCAATGTTATCACCTAGGCTTATTGAACCTCCTTTTCTCATTTCAAGTTTGATCAATTTATCTTTATCTCTGGTCATGTGCTTGGAGCAACCACTGTCAATTACCCACAATTCTTTTTCTTTTGCATGCAATGTAGTTTGAGTAATCACTGACAGTGTAGCAATCTCCTTTTTCTCCTTTCATACCTTCTTAGGTTTATTTTCAAATTTTTCTTCCTCTTTCTTAATGACCTTAGTTTTCATTTTAGCTTTAGAACCTATAGCTTTCTTCTTCTCAGATTGAGTATTTTTCCTTCTAAAGTTTTCTCTACAATCTCTAGCTATGTGACCAAAATTATTGCAATTGAAACATACTACATCCATATCAATTAAAGGAGAAAATAGATTTTTACTCGTGAATTTCTCCTTGGATTAACTTTGCATTCTCTATCCCTATGACCAAAATTGTTACAAGTATAGCAATACCCATTAAAATATGATGAGTACCTGGTCATGATGTATCCTTCAGTTGGATTAGGATATCTTCTTTGTCTAGGTCTCCTTGGATAGTATACTCTTGTGAAACCATCATTATGAGTTTTCTTAGGATTCTGCTTCTTCTTTTGCTGATCCGGATTTATCCATTTAAACTTCTTGTCTTCATTTTTTTCTTTCTCTTAATAGATTTCTCAACTCCAGTTAACTTATTTTCATCTCTGAAAGCATCTTCTTTGTTAGATTCTTCATCATTGGAAACTGATTTTTCTTCTACTCTAAATATTTCATAAAGCTTTGCAGAAGTATCAACAAATGAAATTTTTCCCTTTTCAAGTCCCAAACTGATGCAAAACAAAGGAAGAAAATTAACTTCTCAGTTTCTTTAAGCAAAACTCAAACATTACTTGTAGGCTTACACCTCACAAGTGCATTTTCCCTTTACAAAACTCTTGATTCAAGACCATCATACTAAGAATAATTTCCATAATCACTTGAAGAATTCTTAAACTCTTTAAACAAAAACAAAATCATTGGCCCATACCCTTCAATTAACATAAGTAACTCTAATAAGTGATCTCTCAAAATAGATTGACCAAATCAGTAATTAGGCCATTTAGGCCACAACAACAGACAACTTCAATTTTCCAAGCTCTATTCCATTCACCAATAGAATCAACATGCATACAAATATTTTCAAAACATAACTAGACCATTTCGTAATCCGTGTTCATGATATTTTATCAAATGCTCATCCTAACCTTTATTCTTGTTTCCAAAACATGACTATTACAAACCCGCCATGCAAGATCAGCATACAAATGAATACCAAACCTTTTATTTTACCAAAACCTGTTTAGAGAGGACTCAAGGCTCATCACTACAACATTTTAAATCACTTTCTCCCAAAGAGAATACTTTTTTTAATCATCAAAACATAAAATATTTGTTGCACACTATCCATTTCCATATTTTTCCTACAAAACATAGCCTAGGGCATCATAGCTTTGATAGAAAACTTCATTATTTTTATTTGAAACTTTGGAAGATGAAATATATGCTAAAATGAACCCTTTTACTAATTTTTAGACCATTCCACCATGCCAATTGAGAGAAACACAATTTTGATTACTTGTTGTCTACCCTAAGAGGGTTTCAGACCTGCACTTACTAAAATGATCATAACTTTTGTAAATCTTCATGAAATTTAACCAAACAAAAAGAAAATGAAACTATATTCACTTATCCTTCTTCTCCCATTGGTTTCAAGTCAATATCAATCTGCACAAGGTCATACAACACGCTGCTATAGGACTGTTATAGGGAAAATCTAGAAATTGCAGCCACAAAAACCTTCATAACTTTCATTCTACTCCATGAAATTGAATGAAATAAATAAAAAGAAAAAAAATAGACTCTTAGTTATATCATTCCAAATTACTTTCCCTTTAGGATCAGGCCGTACATGTCCAATCAAGAGACTAAAATACAGAATTACCAGTCAAAATACATAAATTTGAATCTAAAAAGAGGCTCCATTAATGTTTCTTCATTATTTTACACCCCTCTCCATCTTCCAACAATGGATTAAGGATATTTACACATTTTCACACTTTCCCCTATGTATTCCAACTGATTCTTTCAACTACCCAACCAACTTGACCCTCCATCTTCCTTATTTTGCAATTTTCCAATTTTGCACTTTGACAACTTTTGTCAATTTCACCATTTTTGCACTTTTGAATCCCTAAACATTCTAAACACTTCTAAAATGACCTAATACATATTTTTATGATAATAAATGACCTTATATCTCATATTCCTAGGCTTGAATTCATAAACCCCCTTAGTACATATTTTTCTCTTTTGAGCATTATTGACAACATCTCATTTGGTTTTACAAATTGGACACCTAATTACATATCAATGGTCCATTAGACCTTATTAAATGACTCCTAAGCACTCATTGAACTCTTATTTACAAATAGGCCTCATGGAGGCTTGAAAGAAACAAGGTGATCCTACACCACAAATTGGATTTTTCTTTACTAGCTGGCTTTTGTGTACTTAGCAATTCATCTAGGATGTTAGTACCACCTTTCAACTTCAAAATTTCACTGACCTACTCATTAGCCTTCTCCAACTCTTTTCTTAGGGAAACTAATTCTACCTCAAGGTTTGAGTATCTCCACATCCTTGTTTGCAACTTATACTTCAAAACATCTTCAACTCTTTTGAGTTCTTCTACATGAATTTTTAGACCAACTATCACCTTATTAGATTCCTCAAGTTCTTGAGTTGCTCTGTCAGTCTCTTTTTAAGCATTCATTTTCAATTTCTTGTTTTCATTCTTGAGATCATCATATTTACCTCTTAACTCCTCAAGGTCTTCAAGAGAACTAATCAATTCTCCTTCAAGATCAAAAACTTCTTCATCTTCCTCCTCATGTAAGTCCTCACCTGGTGTATCTTTTTGGTCCTTAGTTTCCCTAGCCATAAATAGAAACTCTTTTTTGTTTTCTCTCATAACAAGGGCATGGTCATGATCCTCTTCTGAACTATCACTAGCATCAGAAACCTCACTTTCTTCATTGATATACAAAATTTTCTTCTTCTTTCCAAAAAGCTTCCTTTTTGGATAAGCCACTTTCTTCATTTTACTACCTTCTTCTTGCTTGGAACTATCCTCTTTACTATAAGGACACTTTGAAGAGAAATTCCCTATTCTCCCACAATTGAAACACTTAAATGTGAGCTTATCTTTGTACTTACTAGAACCTCTCCTTAGTCTTCTTATGAAGTTAGCTTCTTCCTCATCAGTTTCATCATGATTAGATGCAATGACAACAACTTTTCCTTTATTATCAACTTCATCTTTCTCTTTCCTGACCACCTTAAATGCAACTTCTCTGTGAGATGATTCAACATTAGGCATTCTCATCTCATATGCAGTAATTATGCCATGCACCTCATCAAGAGTAAGTTTATCAATTTCTCTTCCTTGTTTGATAGCAGAAATCTTGGCATCATATTTAGTTGTCATAGACCTAAGAACTTTCAACACAACATCTTCTTCTTTCAGGTCTACACCATATCCTTTAATGGATTTACCACATCACCAACTCTCTAAAGATATTCTACAATCTTCTCTTCTTTAGTTATTGTTAAGCCTTCAATTTTTTCTCTCAGCACTTGTAACTTTGCTAACTTCACTTTGGTGTCACCTTCATAGATCTTCTTCAGTATTTCCCAGACATCATAAGCAGTTTTACAATGCATAACTTTGCTATGTACAAAGTCAGACAAATTGTTCATAATAATGAACCAAGATTTCTTATTGTCCTCATGAATTTTCTTTGCTATTGGATCAGTGGGCATTGTAGCAGGAATAGTTTGTTGGGTCTCTATAGATGCCCAGACTTCAGCTCCAAGAGAAACTAAGTATCCTTCCATCAATGAGCTCCATTTAGCATAGTTTGTTCCATCCAACCTAGGTGGCTTGTTTGAACCTTCCTGAAATTCCATTGTGTTCACCTATCCAAGATCAACCTGAGCTAGTTAAGCTTCTCCTAGGGAACTTGGCTCTGATACCAATTTTTAGAACATAATGATCTACTGAGAGGGGGGTGAATCAATAGATATTAAAACTTTTAGTTCTTAAAACCTTGTTGTTGATTCAACCTTAAACTCAAATGTGCAGATTGAAATAATAACAAATATACTAATTGAAAGCACACAAGAGATCAACACATAACATAGTATGTACATGGAAAACCCAAGATGGGAAAACACACAGTAAGAAATGCAGCTAGGAACTACTGTCCTAATCCAGCCTCACAAGCATCAAAGTTCAATTACAATGTTTAGGACTACAACCCAAGGAAGCAAAAAATCCCTATTTAGAAGCTACAACTTCAAGGATGCTACTACACCCTATTCTAAGCTACAACTCAATGCAAATGGAGGCTACAACCTCTTACAAATATTTTCAATCAACTATGCATAACATGGTCCTGCTCAACCTACGATGCATCAATTCAACACTTCATACTTCTCTCTTTGTTCACTCTCACACTACTATAATCAGATTCTTGTGTTTTTATGATTCTTCTTCTTTGTTACATTTCTCTCTCTCTCGTCTACTTTCAAGCATATGCACACTCTCCTTTCTAACTCATGCATTCATATATTTCATACAAGTCAAAACCTTTGTTAGGGTTTTTCACATCCAACCTCCATCAACAAGAGTCTGATCATCGAGCTACCCACATACTATTTTTTCCATTAATGATGGCATCCAATTAGATTTTCCATATCTCACATTGGGTAGCACACCAATCAACTTCGTTATCAAGAATTTACCAAATTTAGCTCTCTTTTTGGCCTCGAAATTTGTTATGCATTTAATTTCTCCTCTTTTTTTGATTAGATTTGATATTGATTGATCATGTCACCTTTTTAGCATTTTCTTCATTAAATGTTCACATGTCAGTCAGTTAGATGATCTGATTCTGTTCACATGTCGGTCATCGACTTGAAACCCCTATTCACATGGACCAAACTGTTTGTAAACCTTCAAGTATGAACCCTAGCCATCGATCATCTTGTGGACTGATCAAGAAGTAGGCACACAATTAGGAGACATCCACAAGCTCATTATAAACACCAAGACTCTCAACAAAATATCTAACAACATTATCTATAGGATTTATCAAACTAGAGCACTTTAAACAACACTTTCATGAAGAAGAGATCACTTCTAGACCACCAAATCAAGAATCATTTGAGTTGAGAGAACATAACAATATTACAAACCTAATTCCAGAACCGTAGGCCAAAAAGCTTAAACACGGAGGAATGCGGAACAAAATACATTCTCCCTATCACCACCAAATGTACAGAAAAAAAATAGTTTCTACTCTAGTGAACATAACTTGCTCAAATATTCATACCAAAGGCTCAAATTTGGGACATAGCATCTTCAGACATGCCTCCAAACAACTTCCAATCTGCAAAAAAAGATATTTAATATTCAAGAAATGAGAAGCAAACTACTAGACCAATCTTATAGAAGGCTCACTCAAATCTTCATACTAGAGCACCAAACCATGCACACACTTGAACGAACACAGATAACACCATTATAAACCTTCTTCCAGATTCACAAGACCTGAAACAAACTAGCGGAGGACTGTGGAGCAGATACATTTCTCCTAGTCCATAGATAACCAACCCTGCTAGATCAATTCACAAAATGGTGACCACAACTCTCACTCTTCATCAAACCAGAAGTTTTAATCCAGGATATATCACCCAATGATGTCCTTAAACAACACTTCAAATCTGCATAAGCATAGGATCAACATAGTAGAAATATGGAGCACATACCGAAGCATAGTTGACACTAATAACAACACACATATGTTGACGTCAATGACAACACCGATTACAGACATATTTACTACACCATGTGATACAAATTAATTCTATATATAGGATGTACATAAATCACTTTTTCAATCACTTTTCTAGGACCATAACATGCACATGTATAACAAGCATAATTGGACCTAAATAAAATTATTTTTCTACTTCCTTTTGGGGAAATATGTGTATTATAGTGAAGTTTGATGAGGATATTTTTTATGATTTTTTCCAAAAAAAAAAAATTGATTTTGAATTGCTAGCCCTAATTGCTATTTTTGAAAACCCCTCATGTACTAAAACCATAATATGAGCTAAACTAGTCATAAAATGATTTTTTTTTCATTGGGTAAAGAATGATGTCTAAATATATGACATATTTTTTCTTACTTTAAAAATTAAAAGTTATTAAAAAAATTATGAATGCCTAACATTTCAAGTGTTTGGACCACTTTTTTCATAAATTAATTAATAAATAGAAAAAAATTCAACCATTAAAAATACATATTTGAAACTAGACATTGAACCATCTCTAATGGATTTTATTTTTCTCAAAAAAAATTAAAAAAGATTCATCACCATCTATAAAGGATTTTAATTTCCTCAAAAAAAATCTAAAGTTAGTTGTTTAGTTATTTTTTTCATGACATTCTACATGTAGGTCCAAGGCTGAGGGTTGGGTTTCCAAGACTAAAACAAAAGAAAAACCATGGGTTTCAAATTTTAAATTTTATGAAACACATACTTGCTCCAAAATGAGTACCTATTCTAAAAAGGATTTTGAATATGATGTAAATAGAAACACGCATCCATTTCATATGGCTAGAAATTTAGGTTCAGGAGGTCGATCCTAAATGGGTACCCATTCTTGTCAAGATTTTGTCAAGCTTGATACTTCAACTAATAGTGGACACAACGTATTGCACTTACCCAATGATGAGATGATTTCCCCAAAAAAAAATTGGTGTTGCAAAGGTCCATCATGGTTAAATCATTTCCCATGTTGTAGGAGAAATGTTTTATATTTTTTTTGAGTAGTTATCCAAAGTATATGATGGACCCCTTAGGTTGGTGTAATAATCATTTGAGTATTTTCCTACGTAGGCTACAAGGAAAAAATAATATCATGTAATCCTATCATGTGCAACTTATTTCCTTTCAATGAAGAACTCTTTGGCATATTTACTAGGGTCACCCTTCCATTTGTACTTGTCATACTTTCATATCTCAGAGAAGGAAGGAAATGAAATTTGTGAAATTTATAGTGTTGAATGCATAAGATAACTAAGAGTGGGTGAGTCAATTTTACATTAAAATAAAAAATCCCTCATAAACATTCAAATCCACATCAGCTTAATTAACCCTCAATCTATTAAAATGATTTAGCATGAAAGAAAATAATAGAAACTAAAACACATCAACACCATGCACAATAGAACACCAGATTTATGTGGAAAACCCAAGAAAGGAAAAACCATGGTGAGCATTAGCTCACAATATAAATTAATTGCAACATCAAATAAAAAGGGCTCACAACCCAAAATTAAGAAGGGATCACTGTCAATGGATCACTGCCAGATTATAAAAAAAAAAAAAGAATGTTATAGTGATAAATCCATCTTAATGCAACAAAGAACTCCACCACAACATCACCAACACATTCGTAACCTTTCTAAAGATTATAGAAATCTTTTGCTCACTGCTTCTAGTAGTCTAACTCATTAAATATCACACTGCACTTCACAAATTCACACTTCACAACTCTGCAATTTGCATCACACACACTACACACAAATCAAGTTCATCAATACAACACTTATTTATACCTTCTTCAACCTTGAAAACATTCCCCAAGGTCCACTATGCACCTCAACCATACAAATCTAAATTAGGTCGGTACAAAAGCATTCCTCAGTGGAAAGGAATGAAGGACAACCATATCACACCTTATCTTGGACCTAAATATACTCACACACACCACACCATGCTTCCATAATCACCGAAACAAATCCACAATTAGTGTAAACACCCAAGGTTAGTTGAACCTATGTAAAAACCATCAACATTTAAGTATACACTTCTTCAAATACAAATATGACTAATGGACCACACAACACTTTAAAACAATCTAGAATATTCCACAAACACCTTGAAATCCAACAAATTCATTCACAAAAAATTTTACCTAAAGAATGTACACACTCAGTACACTCAAACAATATTCCATACACTATAACTCAAGAAACCACCTTGCAGAGCACCAAACCATGAACACATTAAACTTAAGATAGTTATGAGAAATATCAACACACTTCCAAATTTGCAAGTCTAGAAACCCATCTATGGAGAAATGTTGAGAAAAACCATTTCTCCCAAACAAAACTACAACATATAGTTCACACACCGATGAACACAACTTCTTCTGCACAATGATCTAAACCAAGAAATTATAGATATAACATCAATGAACACCTCCAATCAACACATTCAAACTATACAAGAAGATCTTCAACATAGAAGAAATGTGGATCAAAACCAAAACACCACTATGTATGCCAAAACACCTCTACAACACATTGTTTCCTCTTTTATTCAAATTTTGTCCAAATCACTTGGAGACCGAGCACTAGAAACACATACTCTTCATCTTCAACACTTCTTCATCATCACCAAACCAACTGCAACCAAACAACATCCAAAAAAATAATCTTATCAAAGAAATGCTAGAGGTTGACACTAGTGGCACTTACTAATGACAACATAATAAAACTAATCAAAGAATCACTACAAACAACCTTCTCATATACATCAATGAAGACAAAAATATAAACCTATTAAAATCAATGACAACACCAACTAATCGTAATTACAAAAATCCCCCCCTTTGTCATTTATGGAAACACATGATGTGAAAACCATCAACAACTCTAATCACCAACATACTACTCTATGTCAACTTTTTCTCTTTCTCTCTTTTATTTTCTCTCCTATATTCTCTCTCCCCCTTTGAAAATTGATCATTTTTCACATTATAGTTTCTCTCCCCCTTTGACATCAATAGAAAATGGTAACACATTTTCATCTCTTTCCCCCTTTGACATCAAACATACATACTTTCTCTCTCTCCCAAGGGAAATACCTATAAGGGACAACAATTTCTCTACAACTACCTTTTCTTTCTACTACTCTCCATACTCCCCCTTAGGAGCACACAAGACACTATATCAACCAACAACCACAACACATATCCTTTGACACATATGATAAAGAACAACACCAACCAATACTTACTCCCCTTGACTGCAACAACCAACAATGCCACTACCTACTCCCTGTAAGAGGTAGCTTCCAACATTAGTCCAGAACAAACAATGAATCTTGAAATCCACTAGATTGGTTCATATCCTTATGCATCTAGCTCAAATAGGGAAGGGAAATTATGCCTAACTTCTCCCAAAGATACTCAAAAGTATCCTTAGGAAGAGCCTTAGTGAATATATCAACAACTTGATACTTTGTAGGCACATACTCAAGCTTCATTACATTCTTTGCAACTTTCTCTTTCAAAAAGTGATACTAAATTGAGATGTGTTTTTTCCTTGAGTGAATCACCAGATGCTTTGAAATGTTAATATAACTTGTATTGTCACAAAAGATACAAATTCATTCATCATACACAACTCTGATATCCTTCAAGTTTTTCCTCATCCACAACACCTATGTGCAACAAGATGCTATTGCAATATAGTCTACCTCTAAAGTAGATAAAGATGTTGAATCTTGCTTCTTGATTAGCCAAGACACCAATATACATCCAAGAAAGAATACACCAACACTTATACTTTTCATATCCTCCACACAACCTACCCAATCTGCATCTATATAAGCATTTAGAGATAAATCAATGTCCTTTGGATACCGCAAACCATGTTCTTGAGTGCCCTTCAAGTATCTGAATATCCTCTTCATTTTTGCAACATGTGATTCTCTAGGATCTTCTTGAAATCTACCCACAAGAAAAACTACATGCATGATATCCAGTCTAGTAGTAGTTAGATATAGTAGTCCTACAATCATTGATCCATACATGCTCTAATCATCCTTAGGAGATTCATCATTCTTACTTAGCTTGCAACCAATAACCATAAGATTACATACTAGTTTAGAATCGTCCATTCCAAACTTCTTCAACATTTCCTTGACATACTTTGATTGTGAAATGAATATACCTTTCTATGTCTGATTGATTTGCAGCCCAAGGAAGAAATTCATCTCCCCAAACATAGAAATCTCAAACTCTTTATGCATCTCTTCTACAAATTTGTTATGCATATCTTCTTTTCCTCCAAATATTATGGATCATCAACATACAAAACCGAAATTAAGATTTGATCTTTTTCAACTTTGAAATAAAGATTACTATTTGTGGTACCTTTATTGAATCCTTGTTGTATCAAGTAACTTATCCAACCCTGCATACCAAGCTCTAGGAGCTTTCTTCAATCCATATAATGCCTTTTTCAATCTATAGACTATATCTAGTTTGTCTAATAACTAAATCCTTCTACTTGTCTTGTAAAATCCAAAAACACTCTGATAGCTTCCATTCTTACCATCAGAGCGAAAGTCTCTTCAAAATCTATTCCTTCTACTTGTGAGTAGCCTTTACACACAAAACCTAGCCTTGTTTCTTACCACTTCTCCATTCTCATTCAATTTGTTCCAAAATACCCACTTAGTTCCAATTGCATTCTTTCTTGTTGGTCTTGGGACAAGTTCCCATGTCTAATTCTTTTTAATTTGCATTAGTTCTTCTTCCACAACCTTGATACAATACTCATCTTTGCATGCTTCAACCACTATTTTAAGTTCAACTTTAGAAAGTAAACATAGGTTTACATTTTCTTCAACAACTTTACTTCTTGTCAACACACCCTTGATTTTGTGATCTGATCCTCAAAATTATTCTTTTGCACATACTTGTGAGGCTTAGGGATCCTTTCCAGAGCTTCTTCCTCTTAAATCTGAACTTCTTTTTCATTACCTCCATTTTTGTCATTTTCTCTACAAGAAGACTCGTTTGATTCATATCCATCTATCACCATTGAGTTCTTCTGTAAGTCTTCATCCACTTTGATGATTTCACTTTCAACAATCTTTTTTATCCTCTTGTTGTAGCACTGGTAAGCTTTGCTTCTTGTAGAATATCGAAGGAAGATACCTTCATTAGATCTTGTATCAAACTTTCCTAATTTTTCCTCATCTCTTTTGATATAACATTTGCTTCCAAATACTCTAAAATATTTGACAGTAAGGATCCTTCCATACCACAACCCATAGGGAGTCTTTATACTATTTTCCCTTGCTTGAAATTTATTAAGAATGTAGAAAACAATATGAATTTCTTCTCTCCACACTAGACTTTTGATAAGTTTTCCTTTTTCATCATTATTCTTGCAGCTTTCTAAAAAATCCTATTCTTTCTTTCAAACACTCCATTCTATTGAGGAGTCCTAGGGGCACACAAATTCCTCTTTTATCCCATGATTCTCACAAAAATAGTTAAACTCATTAGAGGTAAACTCTCCACCTTTGTCAAACCTCAAACATTTGATTTTCATGTCCATTTCATTCCCAACCATGACTTCGAATGCTTTAAAATTATCTAGAGCCTTTGATTTTTCTTTAAGAAAAGTTACCCAAGTCATTCTAGAATAATCATCAATCAAGAGCATAAAATACCTATCACCTTGAAGACTTCTTACTTTGAGAGGACCACAAATGTTTGTATGCACTAGCTCCAATAGTCTAGTAGTATATTATTCTTTGACTTTGAAACTTCTTCTTGCTTGATTCCCAATTTGACATTCCTTACAAACAAAAATGATGGGCTTTGTAATCCTTGGCAGATCTCTCACAGCTTGAACTGAATTGATCCTTACTAAGCTATCGAAATTGATGTGACACATCCTTCTATGCCACAACCAAATTTCATTGATCTGATTCATAAGCTGATAAACATTTCCATATGTCCTTCTTCCAATAGCAACCACAATTCTAGAGCCTTTTCTTATCTCACATCCATCATCCTAAAACATAAAGAACATCAAGAACATAAAGAACATCATTTGTATTATGCTTTCCATCAAAACTAAATATATCCTTTTCCACATGTCTTAGTAGATGTATCATCAACAAAATTTACTAGACCTCCTCCATATTTCTCAAGTTTAACAAACTTAATTTTGTCACTGGTCATATGATTTGAGCATCCATTTTCAATAATCCCGTAGTTCTCCTTTCTAGCATGAAGAGTAGTCACCATAGCATTGTGACTACTTATGGAGAAATTTACTTTACACATCTCTCTGAGTTAGAAGAATTAGATTCAAATTTCATAGCCATGAACAAACATTCACTATCCTTATCATCTCCATAGTTAGATTCATCATCAGATATACTAGCATCTTCTCTAACATAATAGCTTTTCTTAATTTATTTACCTTTTTTTTCTTTATTCGTGTCATTTAAAGCTCTGTTTGGACATCTTGAAGCATAATGACCTATCTTACCACAAATGAAACATTTGAAAGGTAAATTACATTTGTATTTACCAATACCCTTTTTCATTCTTCTCACAAAATCTACTTCTACATCATCAAGATCCTCTTGATCTAATTCCTCGGTCTTCTTTGATTTTGCAACATTAAAAGTAGATAAAGCACCATACAACATATCTCTAGAATATTTTCTTAAATCTTGAATTTCCTCAATAGCATAAAATTTATGACTATAAAATTTAGGAAGAGTTTTCAGTGCCTTCTTTACCACTTCTTCAAGTTTTCCACTAAGACCTCTAATGGAATTGATAACTTCATCCACCTTCTACATGTAGCTTGTAATTTTTTCATCTTCAAACATTTGCAAGTTCTTAAATGTGATCTTTAGATTATGCATCTTAGATTACTTAACCTTAGCATATCCTTCATAAATACTTTCCAACTTTATCTAGATATCTCTACCAGATTTCAAATTCATAACTTTTACAAGTTCAGTGTTAGAAAGGCCACTTAAAATAGCATACCTTTGTTTACCATTGTTCTCATATTACTTGATCTTATCATCATTATTCAGACCACCAATAGGCATAATATATCCAATCTCAGAAGACTTCCAAACTCCAAATCTAAGAGATACCAAGAAACCTTCCATCCTTGTCTTTGAAAAACCATAGTCTAATCCATAAAACAAAGGAGCATCCCTCTTGTGTGCCATCCCAGATCTAGCTCAAGCGGTGAACTTTATTCCAAAGAACCTTGATCTAATACCAATTGTTGAATGCATAAGACAATTGAGAAGGGGGTGAATTAGTTGTACATTAAAATATCAAATCCCTCATAAACATTCAGATCCACATTAACTTAGTTAACCCTTAATCTGTTAGAATTATTTAGCATGAAATCAAATAATAGAAAATGAAACACATCAACACCATGCATAATAGAAAACCAGATTTATGTGGAAAACCCAAGAAGGGAAAAACTAGGGTGAGGACTAGCTCACAATATAAATTAATTGCAATACCGAATACAAAGAACTCATTGTTAAAAGGCTCACTACCAAATTATAGAAAATAAGAAAGAAGAATGTTATAGTGAGAAATCTATCTCAATACAATAGAGAATTCTATGACAACATCACCAACACATTCACAACCTTTCTAAAATTTGTAGAAACCTTCTGCTCACTACTTCTAGTAGTCTAACTCAATAAATCTCACATTGCACTTCAAAAAATTGCACTTCACAACTTTACAATTCACATCACACACAATACACACAAATCCTCCATCAACACAACACCTATTTATACCTTCTTCAACCTTGAAAACATTCTCCAAGGTCGATTATACACCTCAACTATGTAAATTCAAATTACGTTGGTGCCAAAACATTCCCACAATGGAAAGGAATGAAGGTAGACCACATCACACCTTATCTTGGACCTAAATATACTCACACATGCCACACCACACTTCCACAATCACTGAAAAAAATCCACAATTAGTGTAAACACCCAAGGTTGGCCGAACCTATGTAAACACCATCAACATTTAAGTACACACTTCCTCAAATCCATAGACCTCTCATGGACCACACACAACACTTAAAACAATCTCAAATATTCCACAAATACCCTGAAATCAAATAAAATCCTTTCCAATAAATTTTACCCATGAGGAATGTACACACCTGGTACACTCAAACAATCTTCTATACACTATAACTCAAGAAACCACCTTGCGGAGCACCAAACTATGAACAACTTCAACTAAAGATAGAACTTATGAGCAATATCAACACACTTCCAAATCCACAAGACTAGAAACCCAACTACAAATAAATGCAAAGAAAAACCATTTCTCTCAAATAACTTTGCAACATACAATTCACACATTGGTAAAGACAACTTCTTTTGCACAACAATCCAGACCAAGAAATTTTGGATATAATATCAATGAATACCTCTTATCAACATATCCAAACCGTACAAGCAAATATTCAACATAGAATAAATGCGGAGAAAAACCATACTACTCTATATTCCTTTTGACCTCTACAACTCATTGTTTCCTCTTTTATTCAAATTTTCTCAAAAGCACTTAGAAACCAAGCACTAGAAACACATACTCACCATCTTCAAAACTTCCACATCATCACCAAAACAACTACAAACAAACAACATCCACAAATAGAATCTTATCAAAGCAACACTAGAGGTTGACACCAGTGGCACTTACTAATGAAAACATAATGAAACTAATCAAAGCATCACAACAAAAAACCTTCTCATGGACATCAATACACAAACATAAGCTTGTTGGCATCAATGACAACACCAACTACGCATACTTGCAACATATAGGAATCAAAAGGATAAGGAGATAACTCTTAGAAGTTATATAGTTCTTTTATGAATCCCACCCTAGATTCTTTTAACCACATCTCTCATGGCTTCCCACTCTTCATCAAAATATGAGCCAAGTGATGGTGGAAGTGATTGGATGTTGTATTCATGTGAATATTGTTGGTTCTATTTATATTTGGGTGATGGATATAGATTTTGGTAATTATATGTGTGACCTAAGGAATTAATATTGATCTTAGGAGGAGAAATAGGAATGGTCATGTTGGAAGTGGAAATATGATAAGTGTTTTGGTTAATCAGGGTGAAAAAATATTCTTCCTCTGAAGAATAGTGTTTATCCTTAGATAGCATGTTGATGGTAGATGTGATTAGACTATTTTATGGGGGAATTTGGTAAATTATTTAGAATTGAAGCTTATGTTGGATGGTGGGAATAATATTCATGTGTTTCCTTTCCCTTTATGGTAAAATTACATTTATTTTTGGATATAGTTTTGTGCTTTACATGAAGGTTAGTATGGACATGGTCATGATTTAGGAGTTTGGGGTACACTATATTTCTTAGGATGGTGAGGTCACAATTAGGTTGTATTTTATCCCTTGATTCAATGACTTTCCTAAGGATTGCATATTTGTTTATTTCAATAAACCTCTCTATGAGGTCACACCATTGTTGAGAACTATGGAGGTTGTTTGTATTAATAGTTTACTCAAGTTGATTAGGAGTTTCTTCATTGATATCACTATCTCTATGGTGGGCTTGGGATAGTTCTCCTAGGAAAAGGAATTGTTCTATGATAGATTTGGCATGGAGAGGATTTTCTTAAGGAATTATAGGTTTAATATTCTTCCTAACGGTAGGATACATTAGTCTTGGTTTGAAGATTTGATGTGGGAAAGAATAGGTGGCAATGGTTGATGAATGATAGTTTGGATTAACTAAGTGAAGAAAGGGGGAAACCTTCTAGATGTAAGATCTAAAATATATGGTTGGATTGGATGATTATGCTGAAAATTAGGGATTTTAGATCCCAAATGGATGATAGAAATAGGTAATATTTAGGTGATGTAGATAGATAAGTTTCATGGATAACACGATTCCAAAAAGTGGGAATGTATACTTTGGTAAACTATGTGGGTGGAAGGATTGATTTGATAATATTGGACTATTAAGGATGTGAGACACTTTTGGACCTTAGAGATGTTTTATTTTGATCAAGATTTTCCAACCTACAAATTTTTTTAGAGTCACAATGGATGGATTATGGGCCCTAGGATAATTAAGGGTCCCAAGTATTGAAGGTTACAAGGTAGGATAATTAAGGATCCTAAATGATGGATTGGGATGATTTTTTTATTAAAACAAGGATACAAATGTTGGTATAAAATTGTCCAAGGATTTATTTTGAGCATGGTAGGGTGTTGGATTATGAAGATGTGTATGCTGAAACTTAATGTTCAAGAATAATTGAAGGCTTTCAAAAAAATTGGATTTCTTCTTTTTGGATGGTTTATGGACTATAGCACAGCTTGGATAATGGGTGAATTTATTTTTTTATGAAGGACAAGATTTGGATCAATGGGTAGAAAATGGTAAGCCCTTTGAACCAAAATGTTGAATGTGATGAGTTGAAAATGGAAATGGATTTGGATTTTTGGGGAATGATGATCAATTGGGTATTTGAATAGAGACTAAGGATCCAAGTTTAGGTTAAATTGGTGTGAGATGCACTAAGGTTTGACTTGGATGAGTGATGAACCTAAAGGATAGATTCATGTAAAATTGGATGGGTAAGTAGGACCAAGGTCCTAATGGAGAGTTTAATTTTGGTTAATGGATATGGATTACATATTTTGAAAGGATTGGTTTGATATGACTAATGTTTGTGTGGGCTTATGTTTGACTAGGATAAACTTATTCTGGTGGACTAAGGTTGATGGAAAAAGGAAATTGTGGATGGATTATTGAGAAAAATACTTAATATGGATGGGGAATATTAGGAACTTAGAAATTCCTTAGGATTGGACTAATGTTTAATGTGGGTGAGGTGGTTAGGATAAAATTCTTGTCTTAGCATGGGGTGATGTGAATGAGGTGATTATGACAAAAGTGCTAAGGTTGAATGACATGAGGGTGGTGGATGAAGTGATAAGAATAAAAATTCCTTAGGTGTGGAATAAGGTGAGGATGTGCAATTACATGATGAGGAAAAAATTCTAAAGGTGTTGACCAATAATGTTTGATGTGGAATAAAATCTAAGATGAAAGGATAAATGAGCAATGGTTATTAATTATGGATTTAGAGTTTGGGAAGATAATGGATGATGAATATGGACAAGGACTAATAGAAAGATGGTTGATATGGACTATGGATTTTGAGGGTGAGATGGATTAAGGAGTATGGTCTATGGAGAATGGACTAAATTTTAGACTAAAATTATGGTGGAATGGGGTGGTTTTTAGGAGCAAGGATAATGAATTAAGGGAAAAGTGGATTTATAAATTATAGGAAAAATGACCTAGGATAATAGAATTTTAAGGATAGTGAATAATGATTTAAGGGAAAAGTAGATAATAAATTATAGGAAAAATGACCTAAGATAATAGACTTGTAAGGATAGTGAGCAAGGACTATGGATAGTGGTTTTGGAAGATAATCATATTGATTAGGGAGCAATGGTTTAGGGTTTGAAAGAATTAATGGGAATGGGATATTGGGTAGTATGTGAAAGGGGATGGACTAGTTTAGTCTACAAGTAATGGATTAATCTTTTAAAGGTGAGATGGAAAGGTAAAATTATTTGATCTAAGTTGGGCTAGGACTATGGATGATGCACTGACTTTTGCTTCAACTTTTATTTCAAGGAAACTAATTTAGATATAAATTTCAAAAAATTAAATAGTTTTCAAAAACTTGATTTGGTTTAAATTCTTACAAATAAGCACTTGTTCTTCAACATGCTAAAGAAAAAAGACACAACAAAAATCCTAAAATGATTTGATCTAAGGTTGGGCTAGGACTATGGATGATATACTAACTTTGGATTCAACTTTTGTTTCAAGGACACTAAATTAGATATTTATTTCAAAAAAATAATAAGTTTTAAAAAACTTGAGCTGGTTTAAAGGTTTACAAATAAGAATTTATTCTAAACAACACACTAAAGAAAAAAGACACAACAAAAGGCCTAAAATTATTCAATGAGGGTGTATCAATCCCAATGGGCAAGCACATATATACTATCTACCAATGGTGTGGGTAACTAGAGAATACAAGGTTATGGACCACATATGGACCCCTTATATTGGAGGCTCAAGTATTTTTCAAGATTAGTTCTACCTCTACTAGTTAGAGCCACATTCTGGGTAACATAAAATATGTTTGATGGTCTTATACTAGGCTAGACAAGGTTTTCTACAGTATCACTAGTCTACTAGAAGGGTGCACATGGGGTCTAGATCTATGAATCAAATCCCATCTACAAGCATATACCAAGTAAATGGTATATCACGTTGTGTCTTGATGAAACAAGAGCCAAAAAGCTATACAAAACATGATGGTGACTCTTTTGAAGTACACCTTTTATTCTCCCCCTTTATACACCCCGGATGATTAATTTGGTTGAGGTTGTCCTCTAAGGTGATGACATCCCTAGTAGGCCTCTTAGAAAGAAAAACAAGATATAACTTATTTATGATCCACAAAACTACCTTAAGGCATCAAAGGAGAGCATACCACCAATCAAACAAAAAAAGCACCCATAAATAAAAATGGTAGATAATGAATAATTCAACAAACATTTTACAAAACAACAAAGAATACTAGTTTAGAACCTTTGTCTCAAACTAGTGTTTTTGTTCTAAACAAAGCATTTGCAATCAATAATTAGAAAAAATTGTTAACATAAAATGATAAGCACTAAATACCATAATATCAACCATAAATGTGCATTTGCTAATATTTTGAAAAATAAGCTGAAAAATTAAACCATTTGAAACAAAATTATACTTATGAACTTAGACCACTTAACATTAAAAAAAATTGGACAATTGGGCTCAAAGACTTAAACAACTCAAATTTAAAGGTTTGAACAATTTGAATTTCTAGAATTCAAGCAATTTGCATTCAAAGTTTTAGATGATTTTTACCCAGCAAATGATTTCAATATACAAAAACTAAATGATATATATATATATATATATATAATTTTTGGCCAAGAAAAAACTAAAACCATAAATAGTGTTATGCCCTTACCCCTATAGTGTGTATTGGGTTATGAGTTACAATCAGCTTGTGGCTACCTTAACTCTTAATTAAGTCATATTATCATTATTATATTGTTATTTAGTTATTTAGGTCAGCCTAGGGTTTATATAGGGTTATCTAAGTCAACCTCGGTGATATCCTAGCCGTAAATAGGTATATATAGGAGGCTGTGAGTCTTATTTCATCATCTTGAGTATTGTGTTCTTATTGAAGACTATTGGAGGTATCCCCCTTGAAGTAGATTAGGAGGTTGCTCCCTCGAAGTGGCATATTATTATCAATTATTTTCATCATATTTCATATTATATTCTTCTTGTGCAAGTTGTTTCATTACAAGTGGTATTAGAGCATGATCTTGGCATCATTACAACAAGGCATTTTTTCAATTTTGAAGGTCATTTTGTGAAATCTATATCTCCTAGATTTTGGTGCTTTTTTATCTGATTTTTAAAGTATTTTTTGAAGGACATTTACAAGAAACTACAGACCAAATTTTAGAAGAATTGGAGTAGAATTGAGTGAGTTATTGTAGAATTAGGGTTTTTGTCCAATTTATTTGGAAAGTGCATATCTCCCACATATTGAAGAATTAGTTCCTGATTTTTTGTTGGTTTTTGAATACATCTTAGAGGAGGCTAAAATAAAATTTTAGAGTAATTGAAGCAAAAATAAGCTATTTATTAGAAAATTAGTGTTTCCAACAAATTCACTCTCAAGGTTGCAAATCACCTAATTTTTTAGATATTTTTCTATTAAAGTGTGACCTAGGTCTTGGTAAGTTATAGAAAAAAAAATAGATTATTTTGACTTCATTTATGTTATTTATTGCAAAATTATCTTTCTAGAACTTCTTCACATCAAAAACTAGCTAGAAAAAAAGAAGAAAAAGAAAAAGAACAAATAGAACAAGAAACAGAGCAAGAGAAAGAGATAGAAAGAACAAGAGTAAGAAAAAGAACAAGAGAAAGAGCAATAGAAAGATAAAGATTAAGAGCAAGAGCAAGAACAAGAGCAAGAAAAGAGTAGGAGTGAGAAGAAGAAGAATAAGAAATAGTAGTAGAGGAAGAAGCGAAAGTAAAAAAAGAGAAAGAGAAAGAGCAGAACGAGAACAAGAGGAATACAAGAGTAGGAACAAGAAGCAGCAGTAGAAAAAGAAGCGGAAGTAAAAAAGGAGATGAAGAAAAAGAAAAAGAAAAAAGTTAGGATTGAGGACAATGCTTTTGTAAAGAGGAGGGAAATGTTATTCCCTTACCCCTATAGTGTGTATCGGGTTATGAGTAGTTGGCTTGTGGCTACCTTAACTCTTAATTAAGTCATATTATCATTATTCTATTGTTATTTAGTTATTTAGATTGGCCTAGGGCTTATATAGGGTTATCTAAGTCGGCTTGGGTGATATCCTAGGCATAAATAGGTATATATAGGAGGTTGTGAGTCTTATTGCATCATCATGTTGAGTATTGTGTTCTTATTGAAGACTATTGGAAGTATCTCCTTCGAAGTGGATTAGGAGATTGCCCCCTCGAGATGACATATTATTAGGATTGAGGACAATGCTTTTGTAAAGAGGAGGGAAATGTTATGCCCTTATCCCTATAGTGTGTATCGGGTTATGAGTAGGTGGCTTGTGGCTACCTTAACTCTTAATTAAGTCATATTATCATTATTCTATTGTTATTTAGTTATTTAGATCGACCTAGGGCTTATATAGGGTTATCTAAGTCGGCTTGGGTGATATCCTAGGCATAAATAGGTATATATAGGAGGTTGTGAGTCTTATTGCATCATCATGTTGAGTATTGTGTTCTTATTGAAGACTATTGGAAGTATCCCCTTTGAAGTGGATTAGGAGATTGCCCCCTTGAGATGACATATTATTAGGATTGAGGACAATGCTTTTGTAAAGAGGACGGAAATGTTATGCCCTTACCCCTATATTGTGTATCGGGTTATGAGTAGTTGGCTTGTGGCTACCTTAACTCTTAATTAAGTCATATTATCATTATTCTATTGTTATTTAGTTATTTAGATCGGCCTAGGGCTTATATAGGGTTATCTAAGTTGGCTTGGGTGATATCCTAGGCATAAATAGGTATATATAGGAGGTTGTGAGTCTTATTGCATCATCATGTTGAGTATTGTGTTCTTCTTGTCAAAGACTATTGGAAGTATCCCCTTCGAAGTGGATTAGGAGATTGCCCCCTTGAGATGACATATTATTAGGATTGAGGACAATGCTTTTGTAAAGAGGAGGGAAATGTTATGCCCTTACCCCTATAGTGTGTATCGGGTTATGAGTAGTTGGCTTGTGGCTACCTTAACTCTTAATTAAGTCATATTATCATTATTCTATTGTTATTTAGTTATTTAGATCGGCCTAGGGCTTATATAGGGTTATCTAAGTCGGCTTGGGTGATATCCTAGGCATAAATAGGTATATATAGGAGGTTGTGAGTCTAATTGCATCATGATGTTGAGTATTGTGTTCTTATTGAAGACTATTGGAAGTATCCCCTTCGAAGTGGATTAGGAAATTGCCCCTCGAGATGACATATTATTAGGATTGAGAACAATGCTTTTGTAAAGAGGAGGGAAATGTTATGCCCTTACCCCTATAGTGTGTATCGGGTTATGAGTAGTTGGCTTGTGGCTACCTTAACTCTTAATTAAGTCATATTATCATTATTCTATTGTTATTTAGTTATTTAGATCGGCCTAGGGCTTATATAGGGTTATCTAAGTCGGCTTGGGTGATATCCTAGGCATAAATAGGTATATATAGGAGGTTGTGAGTCTTATTGCATCATCATGTTGAGTATTGTGTTCTTATTGAAGACTATTGGAAGTATCCCCTTCGAAGTGGATTAGGAGATTGCCCCCTTGAGATGACATATTATTATCAAGTATTTTCAACATATTTCATATTATATTCTTCTTGTGCAAGTTGTTTCATTACATGTAGACTGTTGTTACTGCTATGAAACAAATTGTGAAAATGTGCATATCCAAATAAACATAAGCACATTTGAAACACTCTATAAGTCCTCACAAAAATAAATATAAACACATTTGAAATATTCTAAGTCCTCACAACCAAAACACAGTACAGGTAGATGAGATATGAGGTCTCCTTGAAGTTAGAAAATTCTCTAAATCACATAAACTGTTAACAAAAAAAACTCAATCCAAAAGAAGGATCACTCCATTATCTGCTACGCCTTATATGGAAATTCAAGCTCAAATTGCAGACAAGGAATCTTGAAATATTACATGATCTCACTATACTATTCCCCAATAATTTGTTAAAGCTCCTTCAAATGCTTAGTATTATCTGGTAAGACTGGGACCCTCTCTATCTTTGTCAGCAACCAGTTGAAACAAAGAGAATGCTAACGTAAAAATTAAGTGTGGAATAGTTGTCTATGGCCATGGCCTACACCAAGCCAGAGCATATGGTGCATAAACTTATGTCCCTCCTATAATAGCAACCCATGCACTCCCAACGTAAATCAATGGGAAAACTTTATCTTATACCTTGTTCAAGTCAAGAGCAATCAACAAAAAGACAAAGGCAAAATATGCTAAATCCAAAACCCACATTATAAATATTTAGATCATAGAACAAAGTCAAAAAGGAGAGTAAATCACCTCTGTGCAACGTAGACAAAAAAATGGCGTAATCATCATAGACCACAGCATAAATACTCATACCCCAATGCTATAGAAAAGGTAGGATTATGTGTTACAGGTACTGTGCAGGATGTCCTTCGAGAAAATGCTATTGGATGTGACAAAAGCAGATTACATGGGAGCTTTAGCGGAGGATATGGACGTCCCCCAAAGGAGAAAGGAATGAAGATTCCTATCTGATTTAGTTACAGCCACCCAGCATATGTGAGAATGGGAATTGCCTTAGGACTATTGGGAAACGTTCTATTGCATTGGCACAAAATACTTTATTCTATATGAATTTTTAATGTGACTAAAAGTGGGTTATTTTAAATAGTAACAATATATATTGTGAATCACCATAAAATGTACATTAATAATAACAATTTTGAGAATGATGCAAAAGAAATGGAGTAAATTCTAAAATGAAATTGTTTACAATAGAATCGTCAAAATTTGCATCCCTAAATGTGCTCAACATAATGAATTAGCACACTAGTAATACCAAAAATCTGAAATAATAAATAAACACTCATGTTAGAGAAATAATGGAAATGAATATACAATGATGCAAAATAAATAACTTTAACAAACATCAAACTTCTATTATTCCGATGAGCTCCAAAATGCTATGCGATTGCTTCTTGTAGTCATGCCACCAATTTGATAGCATAGGGTATCATTAGAAGATTAGCTCAAAAAAATGGTAGTATAACATTATCACAAAAGTGTATTGTCAAATGAGAGGGGATACCTCCAATTAAATAGATTTCCTAAGAGGAAAATGGAGTGCCAAGAAGAAAACAAATGAATCAAGGGTTAGGATGAAAGTCACATAGATAGAAAAATCCTAACATTGTCATAATTGTAACAAGGGAAGCAAAGATATAAGATCAAAGGGTGTGATTTAATCAAGATGTAGGATTAAATGATAAAATGACCTTGATGGCAAGTGAGATGGAAAAAACTAAACATGCTCACATATATGTGAGAATTTAAGGTGGAGAAGAATAAAAGGTCAAGGGATGATGTGGAGTATTAATATGCCTCCAAGTTAGTATGTTCACACATGTGTTTGCAAATAGTGGGATGGGTTAGCATGCTCACACACGTGGGAGCATGGAGTGAGTTGAGATGGAGGTCAAAGATACTTCAATGATGGCTTTCTCACATGTGTTATTAAGGAGTGGGATGCATTAGCATGCTCATACATGTGGGAGTATGAGAAGATTGAGAACATGTGGTAAGAGGAGAATGGTCAAGATTTTAATGGCCAAGATTAAAAGACTAAGCATTAATGATGATATGGATTATTCAATTAGAAGAAATTCATGGATTAAGTCATTGACTATTTTGGAAGAAATTAAGATTTGAGGTTATTTAATTAAAATATTTTAATTAATTAACCTTAGGGGATGAATGGGAATTAATTAATGATGAAGGATAAATATAATTAAATAAATAATGACTCATTTAATTAAATTATAAGAATGTTTTAATGTGAAGGAAATTAGTGGTATTTTTTTACATCTGTCTACACTTATATTTATCCAAAATGATATTCCAACCCTTGATCCATCCACAATCATCCCTTGGACATCAAAGCCTTCATATCCAAGCATAAAATAGTAAAATTCCTCGTAGATGATGGATATGGCCTAAAACTTTGCATGTTAAGATTGGTAAAATAGTTGGATTACTTTAATGGGTGATCCCACAATAGTGGTTTACACTTTTTGGGACATCTTGATTTTTGTTGAAATCACATCTCTTTAGAAAATATAATGATTCAAGCCTTGAAAAGTTCCATTTAAAGGATTCCAATTGAGGAGGGTTTGATCAAACCACCTTAGATCAAACCCCCTTGGATAGAACCCCACTAGTTTTAAACCATACCTATAATGGAGTCTCCTCTACACCTATCAAAATGCTGATAAAAAATCATTTTTGATTTACCTTTTGGGGGATCAAATGAATTCATTTAAAATTTATTTTTTGTAAGTATGTTTTCCTCATTATAAGCTTCCCAAAAAGTATAATTTAAATATATTTAATTCAATTATTATATTTATTTTTTATTTCTTGTGAATGTAGGTTTTTCACCAAAAATCAAGCTTTTTGTTCTGCACATGTAGAAAAATAGTAGATTATCAAAAAACAATCTGAAAAATATGTTCAGGCTAGGTATTGATGTCCTTGATCTAATAAAAAAAATTAATTTTGATACATACAAAAAAAGTTATGTTGTTTATGGTCCGCTTATGTCTAAATTGTAATTGGTTTGACTTCAAAACTTGATTAAGAAAAAAATATTCGATAAAACACTATGAAACCAAATAAATGTGCTAGATATCATAGTTACAAAGCTAAATTCAAAAAAAATGGAAGTTTATCCTTCATAGAATAAAGTTATGTTGTTTACGGTGAGCATCACTCTCTAGATTCGAAGGAGATGGAAAAAGAAATGAAATTTGATTCAAAAATTAAAAAATATATATATATTTAGAATCTACAGACAAAATGTCACAAATCACTAGTTTGCATCACCTTCAAATTTCTCATAGTTTAGCAGCTATATGCGTGCAAAAGTGGAGATTTAGTTAAAAAAATCAGTTCAATGTCTAGTTTGGCCAAAAATTGTAAACCAGTATTGTGGGATCACCCTAATGAAGATATAGAACCATGTGTAATCACCATAAAGGATAATGATAATGCAAGTGTGAATCAAAAGGAACCATATTTCTACTCATTTAGGTAGGAGCCATCTTATACCAAATTATGTTTTATGTTATTCATCTTTATCTTCTATATAATATTATCATAGGATGCCCATTTCTCCATGCCATGTAGGTCATCACATTCACATTCGATCAGTGTATAAGTTCTATCATGAAGGAATGAAAATCACTATGCTCATTGATCTTCATCCCTTCCAACCTTGAAAAATATTATAATTCCATACTCAAAATCCAATCATTGTCCCAAAATTGACATTATAACCTGTCCCAAGACTAACATTGTAACCCATCTAGAAACTAAAATACCTTCCTCCAACATGGATCCTAAGAATCTCACATCCACATCCACCACTCAACACTCTAAACCCAAAGAGAAGATCATCAAAAATGGTTGTAGAGATTATCAATTACATAATTCCTTTTATATCAACAAGATTCCTTTATCGACATACTCTCATGTTAAAACTAATCCCTAACCATAAAATACATAACATCCTATAGTTTGGTACCTCCATGTTTTTTCAACATGGTTTCTTAGATGATGAAGATATTGAAGGTACAACTAGCTTTTGGATCTACAAACATACATATTTCACACAACATTTCCATAAAGAGACATCCCTTATAAAAATTTAAATCTATAAAAATATGAAATATAAAAGTAAAGGCCTTGCTCTCTATGAGAAAGGAATCCTTGACCACATCTTTGTGAAAGAAAATATTAAAAATTGAGGGCAAGGATACATACCACCTAATGAGGATTCCAACAAATAGAATGTCACTTCCATGATTATTGAAAATATCCCTCTTGATATTAAAATTTTTAAGGTAAGGTCCACTATCCCTTTTGATAATCTCACCATCACCAATACTTTCCATGAAACCTCCAATGATACCTTTGACCTCCAAGCACTTATCCCAAACTCATTGATTGGGACTAATAAGATCTTGTGTCTTTAGAAACATTATAGAATGACAAGGCTATCACCAAAGTCATGGAGATCCATGATGGTATCATTCAATCTAGAAAAATTTATGTGGCTACATTCAAATTCAATTGTGTATCGATAATATTCATATACTTCTTGTTGTCTAGGACCCATTGTACCAACTACTTGTAACAAAAAAAGATATTATCATCTTTTCAAGGAGTATACAAGATATGAAATCATTTAAAACCTAATTTTTTCATAAACTTGGACATGATTGATCAACTCTTTCCTTGACAAACATTTGAAAATAATTCTATTCATCAAAGATAGTTTATTTAACCACTTGCTATCTTGTGATGATTCCTATTAATTTCACATAATCATTTGCCTCTTGCAAAAAACTTACTTCTAAATAGCTTCATAGAAATCCTAGTCACAATAGTCTTAGGATTTTGAATTCATTTCTTATTGATTCTATCCAAATAGATATTTAGATTATTATCATAATATGATTTGAGTTAAATCATTTAAAATAATTATTTATTGGTCTCTTGCACAAGATGTAAACATATCTTCTATAAATTTTGGGGTTGATTTAACAAGACATTATTTCTTCTTACATATTTGATTTCCCTTTAATTGGAATTATAATCCTAGGCACAAGATAGAACCAATTCAATTGTCTACACAAACACGAGGAAACCTACTACATTTACCAAATCACTAGAATTGATATTTTTAATCTAAGTGGACATATATGTTATATATACTACTTATGTACTTGAAATTCACATGCCCCAAGTCCATCTCCATTATTTTTCCTAGATTTAAGTTTAACTTGGACATATTAACAACTCCCTTGCACTCATGTTTCATCTTTGTCAAGGATGTCATTCCTTCAACTAGGAAAATTTTCCTAAAACCATGTAATAAATTAATATAGTAATAACTAACTCATTATATTAAATTTTTAATTGAAAATAGTTTTCAATTACACTAATTATGAGATTCCTCTATATTAAAATTCCTAAAATTTTCATCCTTGGGTGTTAGAACATTCAAATGTGATTTTTTTGTCATACTATTACAAGCTAGACTTGGTTGTTGATTTACACTATTACAAACTAGGGTTTGGCACTATCTTGCAATTTTCATAAACTTTTAAATTACAAATCCATTTGGCAATCCCAAATGTAAACCAACATGAAGGCTTGATTTATAAATTAAAAAAGTAGCAAAATGAGGTCTTTGACCTACTAGCTTGTAGTGCTAACATGTGTCTTGCATAACACTTAAAATTGACTATCTATGGTTTTTACCATGCATTTTGACATGGAATGTCAACATGTGTTTTGAAATATGTTATTTTTTAAATAATTTTTGTTCATTTTACTTGCATGTTAACACATGATTTTGACTTGTAATGCAAGTTTTATATTGTAGTAGTTGGTGTTAACCCACTAGTTGTAAGGGCTCCAAATTTTTAATGTGTTGAAATTGGCTAGATATTAGCTATCTCCACTTACATTCAACACACAACACTAACTTGATACTTGTAAGCTTTACAAATTGTAAAATAGGGAGAGTCCATCAAGGAAATCAAACCCCCAAAAATTCTAAGTTTTAATAGATCTAAAAGGTCCAATTAATAGTTTTGAAGGTATTTTCAACATGTTTAGGTCTATCTATATATATATATATATATATTGAAATTATTTACAAATGCCCTAAAATAAGGTCATGTATTTTTTAAAAAAAATGAACTCTTTTGATTTTAAATCCTTAATCTATTCCAACTTTCCATTTGAATCTACGTTGAAATGAATCATGAATGCCTAAAATTCAAGATCTAAATCAAAATTTTCAAGAAAGCGTAATTCAAACAAAGGAAGATTGAAATTTTTGTTTCTTAAAAATACCTAATTTTATCAAAAACAATATTAAATGAAAAAAATATTTGTGGAAAACCTAAGATTTGTAAATGAAATCCATAAAAGAGATAAATATTGGGAAGAGAATGAAGTCACTAGAGACCCATATCAAAATGCAAAGTGAAAATGAGAAAATGAAAAAATGCGTCAATTTAGGGTTTAAAAATCAATTCATATGAGCACCATTAATTCTCACAAACTATCTCCAGATAGTTTCTATGGTTTTCTTATTATAATTCTTCACTTTAGAGAATCAATATAATTTACACTTTGGCATCTCAAAGGACTCTAGAAAATACATAAAGGATTTGTAATTTATAAAGGAAGACTTAGTAAACCTTTTTGTTAAATGATAATTAAATGGCCTTCAAGGTTTTTCAAGTACTTATGACTTAAAATTAATTTAAAATGTAATGAAAAAATAAAACATAAAGTGAAAATTCATGACTATAAAAATGATCAACTATTAATGAAAAGTTAGGATCCCCAAAATTTCAATTATAGGGTCATGTTGTAAACCCATTTACATAATCAATAATTTTAGAGATGTTATCAAGAATTTTCTAAGAGATGAATTTCCTTTGCCTAACCTTGATTTGATCTATGAAGTCACATCAAGTTATGAACGAGCAATGGATAATTTTTCTAGCTGCAATAAAATATGATTACTTCTAAATATCAATAAAAATGGCCTTGGAGTATCTTCCATTATCATATTATGTTGTTTGGATTGAAAAACATTGAAGCAACCTATGAGAGAGCTATAAAAATGATATTCCATAGAATATTGCATGATATCATGAAAAATTATTTAGATTACCTCTTGGAAAAATAAAAAACAACGGAGCAAAATTTACACATCTTCTACCAAACTTTTCAATTAGTACAAGAATATAAGATACATCTTAATCATAAAATGTGTTTTTGAAATAAAGTGAGGTAAATAATTGAGCTTCCTCATCTAGATCACATAAAATGTTAAAAAAATAAATAAATCCAAAAGAAAGATCAGTCCATTATCTGTTCAAGCTCAAATTGCAGACAAGGAATCTCTAAATACTGCATGATCTCACCATACTATTCCCCAATAATTTGTTAAAGCTCCTTCAAATGCTTAGTAGTATCTGGTAAGATTGGGACCCTTTCTATCTTTGTCAACAAACAATTGAAACATAGAGAATGCTAAGAGTAAAAATTAAGTGTAGAATAGTTGTCTATGGCCATGGCCTACACCAAGCCAGAGCATATGGTGCATAAACTTATGTCCCTCCTATAATAGCAACCCATGCACTGCCAACGTAAATCAATGGGAAAACTCTATCTTATACCTTGTTCAAGTCAAGAGCAATCAACAAAAAGACAAAGCAAAAATATGCTAAATCCAAAACCCACATTATAAATATTTAGTTCATAGAATAAAGTCAAAAAAGGAGAGTAAATCACCTCTGTGCAACGTAGACAAAAAAATGGCGTAATCATCATAGACCACAGCATAAATACTCATACCTGACTGGTATAGAAAAGGTAGGATTATATGTTACAGGTACTGTGCAGGATGTCCTTCGAGCAAATGCTATTGGATGTGACAAAAGCAGATTACATGGGAGCTTTAGTGGAGGTTATGGACGTCCCCCTAAGGAGAAAGGAATGAAGATTCTTATCTGATTTAATTACAGCCACCCAGTATATGTGAGAATTGGAATTGCCTTAGGACTACTGGGAAACGTCTTAGTGTATTGGCACAAAATACTTTATTCTATAGAATTTTCAGGTATCAGGTAAATTTATCGTTAACAATTTACTGTCAACAAATTCAATATCATGATAAATTCATCTCTTGAAATATTCATCACCACCAATTCATCGCGTGGATAATTCAACGCATTATTTGGGAATATAGCTAACAATACTGACTATTAGATTATATAGTTGTCATATGTATATTTGTAATAGTACAATAATAGATATGACTTATATTGTTGTATAATTGGTTTAGTAGAATAAAATAAAATATATTGAATTTTTTTCATTTTTATTATCATAAATCAAATTTTCTAATTGTAAATGTGATGAATTATCCACAGCGATGAATTGCTGGTGGTGAATTTTCCACGAGATGAATTTATCATGGCGATGAATTGTTGGCGGTGAATTTTGCTAGAGCCAAATTTACAATGTGACTAAAAGTTGGTTATTTTAAATAGTAATAATATATATTATGAATCACCATAAAATGTAAACCGCTAATAACAATTTTGAGAACTATGCCAAAGAAATGGAGTAAACTCTAAAATCAAACCATTTACAATATAGTCGTCAAACTTTGCATCCCTGTTGTGCTCGATATAATGAATTAGCACACTAGCAATACCAAAAATCTTGAAATAATAAATAAACACTCATATTAGAGAAATAATGGAGATAATATAGAACAGTGCAAAATAAATAACTTGAACAAACATTGAAAACTTCTATTATTTTGGATGAGCTCCAAAATGCTATGTGATTGCTTCTTATAGTCATACAACCAATTTGATAGTGTAAGGGTATGATTAGAAGATAAGATCATAAAAATGGTAGTATAATATTAGCACAAAAGTGTATTGTCAAATGGGAAGATAGACATCTAATTAAATAGATTTCCTAAGAGGAAAATGGAGTGCCAAGAAGAAAGAATAAATCAAGGGTTAGGATGGAATTCATATAGATAGAAATCCTAACATTGTCATAATTGTAACAAGGGAGGCGAAGATCTAAGATCAAAGGGTGTGATTTCATCAAGATGTAGGATTAAATGATAAAATGACCTTGATGGCAAGTGAGATGGAAAACACTAAGCATGCTCACATATATTTGAGAATTTAAGGTGGAGAAGAATAAAAGGTCAAGGGATGAGGTGGAGTATTAATATGCCTCCAAGTTAGTATGTTCACACATGTGTTTTCCAAGAGTGTGATGAGTTAGCATGCTCACACACGTGGGAGCATAGAGTGGGCTGAGATGGAGATCAAAGATACTTCAAAGATGGCTTTCTCACATGTGTTAGCAAGGAGTGGGATGGGTTAGCATACTCATACATGTGGGAGCATGAGAAGATTGAGGACATGTGGTAAGAGGAGAATGGTCAATATTTTAATGACCAAGATTAAAATACTAAGCATAAATGATGATATGGATTATTCAATTAGAAGAAATTCATGGATTAATCCATTGACTATGTTGGAAGAAATTAAGATTTAAGGTTATTTAATTAAAATATTTTAATTAATTAACCTTAGGAGATGAATGGGAATTAATTAATGATGAAAGATAAATATAATTAATTAAATAATGACTTATTTAATTAAATTATAAGAATGTTTTTGATAAAGGAAAAAACAGATTTTGAAGGGACCCGGAACCCTTTAACAAAAAGAGCAAGGCTGCAGAAAAGATAGTATTCAGCCAACGAAAAAGACCAGCTCCAAAACATGACCATTCAAGATTTTACATTTTACACTTTTCTTATGGGAGCGGAGAATCATGTCGAAAGAAGGCTTAGATGATTTATCTTTTTTTCCCTTAACTGTGATCCAACCTTCTTCTACTTGTGCTGCCTTACCATGCCAAACCAACTCGCTACTTTCATGAAGATGAAAGCCAGCAGCCAAATTATTTGGAGTTTAATCTTGATTCCTTTGCACAGATAAAGACTTTTCTAAAGAACCACCAGAAAGGGAAGCTGATGCACTTTCACCTGAAATGGCAGTCTTTGAATCAATAGGGGTTGCTCTAGCAACCTCGCCATTTGAGATGACCGAAGGGGACGTCCCAAGACCCAATGATTCAGAAGCAACCATCTCTAAAAAACTCATATTCTAATCAACTTTCTTCTCAACCGTATAATGTTGTTGAGAAGCACCTTTCCACCAAGTAGCTATCTTTGATTTTTTCTCAAATCCGCAATGTGCAGTAGCATGTCCAGTATTGAAGCATCATCTACACCGGAAGGGTATCCCTTCATAATCCAAAGATTGGACCCAAGAGCCTTTAGAAGATTTAAGTAGGACCTCAGCTGGTAGCCCTTTTGAAACATTTATTTCAACCAAAATGCGAGCATAGGTGGAATGAAGAATGTCAGAAGACTCATCATCCACCATAAAAAAATCACCAAGGGCATCACCCACTTCCTCCAGAAGAGAGTCATGTCAAAGGTGAAGGGGGAGATTAGGCAATCTAACCCAAATCGGGAATTTGTTAAAAGTTTCAGAAACAAGGTCGAAATCAGAGTGCCAAGGTTTGATCATCAACAAATATTTATCTTCCCAACTAAAATAAATTTCACACAAAATTACATTTTTGTCTTGAGCATTGTCAAATTTAGCTGCAAAAAATCCCTTAGCCAAGGGATAAATATGAACTTTACCCAAAATTAAAGGGTCCCATTCGCTAGAGATCCAGGAATGTAGCTGATGGAGGTTAGGCCAAAAACCTTTGAACCAGCAGATCACCCCACAAAGGGAAAGGTCAGCAACAACCTCCTCAATTTCTTCTATTGTTTCATCTTTTAGCTTCACTGAAATGGCATTCCTAATTGGAATAAATCTGCCAAAAGACCCATGCTTGGGACCTGCAAACATCTTGGTTTTGGCCATAGAGCCAACGCCCATAACCTTCCTTCTGCCAGACCCCGTAGACACAAGGCTATCGCTGCCTTGACCACCTCCAATGGTCGTTCCAATCGCCTGCAGACCAGCAGCAAAATCATCACCATTCAACATAGACGAGGGGAAGCCAACAGACTTCGCCGCCGCCATCCCAACCATCGATGCCGCTGCTGCCAAACCAGCGGCTGCCTTAGGGTTTTCGCATCCAACATCAGTCACAACCCACTCAGTAGATTCACTCTATTTCCCGCTCATGTTCACTTTTTGGCTATGCCACAGCTTCCACTTTCCAAATTCTTTGATAACTTGAATGTTTTAGAAGTTCTTGATTTATTTTTGAAAGGTAGAGCGGAAAAAGCTTGGCAAGATTAGATGGGTTAAATTATAAGAATGTTAGTGTGAAGAAAATTAGTGGTATTTTTTTATGTCTACACTTATATTTATCCAAAATGATATTCCAACCCTTGATCCATCCACAATCATCCCTTGCACATCAGAGCCTTCATATCCAAGCATAAAGTAGTAAAAGTCCTCCTAGATGATGGATATGGCCTAAAACTTTGCATGTTAAGATTGGCAAAATAGTTGGATTACTCTAAAGGGTGATCCCACAATAGTGGTTTACACTTTTTGGGACATCCTGATTTTTGCTAAAATCACATATTTTTAGAAAATAATGATTCAAGCCTTGAAAAGTTCCATTTAAAGGATTCCAATTGAGGAGGGTTTGATCAAACCACCTTATATCAAACCCCCTTGGATAGAACCCCACTAGTTTTAAACCATACCTATAATAGAGTCTCCTCTACACCTATCAAAATGCTGATAAAAAATCATTTTTGATTTACCTTTTGGGGGATCAAATGAATTCATTTTAAATTTATTTTTTGTAAGTATGTTTTCCTTATTATAAGCTTCCCAAAAAGTATAATTTTAAATATATTTAATTCAATTGTTATATTTATTTTTTGTTTCTTGTGAATGTAGGTTTTTCACCAAAAATCAAGCTTTTTGTTCTGCACATGTAGAAAAATAGTAGATTATCAAAAAACAATCTGAAAAATATGTTCAAACTAGGTATTTATGTCCTTGATCTAATAAAAAAAAATTAATTTTGATACATACAAAAAAATTTATGTTGTTTATGGTCTGCCTATGTCTAAATTGTAATTGGTTTGACTTCAAAGCTTGATTAAGAAAAAAATATTCAATAAAACACTATGAAACCAAATAAATGTGCTAGATATCATAGTTACAAAGTTAAATTAAAAAAAAAAATAGAATTTTATCCTTTAAAGAAAAAAACTATGTTGTTTACGGTGAGCATCACTCTTTAGAAATGGTGTTTACTGATAACAACTAGTTTTCGAAGGAGATGGAAAAAGAAATGCAATCTGATTAACAAAAATAAAAATAAAAAATATTTAGAATCTATAGACAAAATGTCACAAATCACTAGTTTGCATCATCTTCAAATTCCTCACATGATTTAGCAGCTATAGGTGCTCGAAAGTGAAGATTTAGTTAAAAAAATTAATTTCAATGTCTAGTTTGGCCATAAGTTGTAAACTAGTATTGTGGGATCACCCTAATGAAGATATAGAACCTGTGATATAACCATAAAGGATAATGATAATGCAAAGTTTGAATCAAAAGGCACCATATTTCTACCCATTTAGGTAGGAACCATCTTATACCAAATTATGTGTCATGTTATAGATCTTTATCTTCTATATAATATTCTTATAGGATGCCCATTTCTCCATGCCATGTAGGTCATCACATTCACATTCGATCAGTGTCTAAGTTCCCTCATGAAGGAATGAAAATACTATGCCCATTGATCCTCATCCCTTCCAACCTTAAAAAATATTAGAATTCCATACTCAAAATCAAATCATTGTCCCAAAATTGACATTGTAACCTATCCCAAGACTAACATTATAACCCATCTAGAAACTAAAATACCTTCCTCCAACATGGATCCTAAGAATCTCACATCCACATCCACCACTCAACACTCTAAACCCAAAGAGAATATCATAAATAATGGTTGTAGAGATTATCAATTACATAATTCCTTTTCTATCAACAAGATTTGTTTATCAACATACTCTCATGTTAAAACTAATCCCTAACCATAAAATACAAAAAATCCTATAGTTTGGTACCTCCACGTTTTTTCAACATGGTTTGTTAGATGATGAATATATTGAAGGTACAACTAGCTTTTGGATCTACAAACATACATAATTCACACAAAATTCCATAAAGAGACACACCCTATAAAAATTTAAATCTATAAAAATATGAAATATAAAAGTAAAGGCCTTGTTCTCTATGAGAAAGGAATCCTTGACCACATCTTTGTGAAAGAAAATATTAAAAATTGAGGGTGAGGATACATACTACCTAATGACAATTCCAACAAATAGAGTGTCACTTCCATGATTATTGAAAATATCCCTCTTGATATTAAAATCATTAAGGTAAGGTCCACTAACCCTTTTGATAATCTCACCATCACCAATACTTTCATGAAACCTCCATTGATACCTCTAACCTCCAACCACTTATCCCAAACTCATTGATTGGGACTAATAAGATCTTGTGTCTTTAGTCACACATTATAGAATGACAAGGCTATCACCAAAGTCATGGAGATCCATGATGGTATCATTCAATCTAGAAAAATTTATGTGGCTACATTCAAATTCAATTATGTATCAATAATATTCATATGCTTCTTGTTGTCTGTGATCCATTGTACCAACTACTTGTAACAAAAAAATCTATTATCATCTTTTCAAGGAGTATACAAGATATGAATTCATTTAAAACCTACTTTTTTCATAAACTTGAACATTTGGTCATCTAATGCATAGCTAATAATTGTTGACTAATCAATGAACTCTTTCCTTTACAAACATTTGAAAATAATTCTATACATCAAAGATAATTTATTTAACCACTTCCTACCTTGTGATCATTCCTATTAATTTCACACAATCATTTACCTATTCCAAAAAATTACTTCTAAATAGCTTCGTAGAAATCCTAGTCACAATAGTCTTAGGATTTTGAATTCATTTCTTCTTTTTTTAAACAAAAGGCCAAGGCCTAACTATTTATATTAATATCATAATAAACATTACATGCATAATTATATTTATAGTACTAATTAAAAGGATGCCAAAATATTCCAAATTGTGTCTAACCTATAAGACACCTTCACTGTACACTTTTAGATTAAATATGATAATTTAGCTAAATGTGAATGAGCTCTATCAAAATTGTCTCATGTATATGACATGACCTCCATAGATATCAAGTATATTTATAGCCTTCCGCATACATATGCATATGCTTCAACCTTATAAAATACCCTGTCTATATGTCCAATTTTTATAGATAAAAACTTAGCAACGTTTTTAACAAACAAAATTTTAAAGTGCTTATAATCAATTTACTCTTCCATTTTAGTTGCATCTTCCTCTGAACCTTGACCACCTTGCTCTGCATTTTGCTCCAAAAAATGACCCTCTTGCTCTACATGTTGCTCCACACCTTGACCATCTTTAGTGAAATTTTCTCCCACACCTTCTTGCTGATTTTCCTTCTCACCTTGTTCTTCACCATCTAGACCATTCTGATTCTGAAGATTGAAATTGAGCCAAAGTGGATGACCATGCCTGATATGATAATTTAGAAGATAAGAGAGACCATAGAACCTTTCCTTAATATTTTCCACCATTGGACTCCCCAGTTCCTTAGAAAACAAATTTAAAACTCTTTTCAAAGCCCAAGGATCATCATTTTTTAAATTGTTTCTCACTACCTCAAAAGCTGCCCTGTAGCATTGTTTTGATTTGAGAATTTTCTTTGGAAAGAGACCACCTACAAATCCTCTTCCTCTGTCCAAATTATATTCCTACACACATTGAAGAAGTTCCTCCTCACCCAACACATTTGGTTGTACTACCATGTCAACAACAATTTCCAGCAGGTCTAGTGACTGAAAAATATCTAAAGCATTTGATAGAAATATAGATAGCATTTGAGATGGAAAAAGTATCCTAGGAGCACTTCGGATTAAAACATCCTCTCCAATGAAAACCTTGATACTAAAATTTAACACCGTAGCTCTAAAAGTTTGCAAACTATTTCCAGTAATTCAATGAAGCTCAGCCACAAGAACCCTACTCTTGTTGATGGAGATTCGAGAAACAATTGCAAAAAATGAAAGAGGCAGGTGCTTTATAATAAATGCAAATCATACAAGGAGTGCAAATGCATTTAGTTTAAAACAAATTTCACATGTATTAGAATCCGCATAACAATACATGATTAAAGTTTGTAGCAAAGTCCCATTTAATTCCATCATTCACCTCACATCAACAAATTACGACCATCATAGGAATTTGCGATTTAATAGAACTATTGAAAATATTCATAAAAGCTTCATGCAAGTACCACGTGCGAACTAAACTTCACCAATCATAAAGAGTAATGATTATATTTGTAAATTATGGAGTCTTGAAACATGGACAATCTTGCCTCCAACATACAAGATACCAAAAGCCCTCCAACTGTAATGCCACCTCAGAAAAAAAACCAGCTCACATGTTGTAGTCTGACTCCTTCAGTCCCTTCAGAATATCACCAACTCACTTACATGATCATTCCTCCATCATCCTTCATCAAAGATGCCTCAGCCATCCTTCATAATTTATCATTAATAGTATTTGTGCCTCCATGATCTTAAAATCCTAGGAAGTTCGAAGAAGGTTAAAGCAAATATTTAAAACAATTGAATATGTTATATTCATTGAAATATTAAATTTCAATAACATAACCCCTGCAACCAACAAAAAACATCATTAGAAAAAGATATATCCAGGTTATGAAAACCTATTTTTCTCAAGATTAATTAAATCTTGGAGTGGTTCATTACACAAGGTTGACTCCAACCCATAAGATATTTCACTCTCTTGTTGCTCACAACCGAGGCTTGCAAGATGATATGCCACATGATTTCCTTCTCTATAAATGTGATTTAATTCAAAAGATTCTAGAGAATTGAGTAATCCCCAAACTTGATCCAAAACATATTGCAACTTCCAATTTGAAGACCCTATGATCCTACAAGCATTTATAATGATTAAAGAGTCACCTTCAATAAGGACTTTTGAAAATTTGAGTTGTTTAATAAACTGTAAGCCAATAAGCAGAGCTTGAACTTCTGCTTGATTATTAGTACCAATAGAAAGGTGAACTTATTTTGCTCCAATGAGCTTGCCAGAATGATTTCTAACAACAACCCCTACACCTGATTGACCAGGATTCCCCCAAGATGCACCATCAAAATTTAATTTTACAAATCCTACAACTGGGGGAGTCCATACTGCCTTTTTCCTATCTTGTTTAATATCCACCTTTGGTTGCCTATTACCTTTGAAAGGAATAACTAATGAAGGCCAAGCCTTGATCTGCTTAGAGTCCCAATTAATAAATTTTGAACCAATATCCTTTGAATTAAGAACATAAGTATTAACAACTTAACATATTCACTTTTCTAGACTCATCAATACTCATTCAATACTTTATGTTTGTTTACGAAATATCCTTTTATTTCGCTCCCACCAAATACACCAAACCATTGAAGAAGGAATAACTTTCCATAAACTTGCAAATAAAGAATGTTTGTACAACACAGGCCAACTTGTGGACATTTCCCAAATAGTAAAATGAGAAGGAGAAAACCAACCTAATTTATGCTTCACAAAATCCCAGCAAGCATTTACAAATGGGCATTGCAAGAAAAGATGATCAACCTTTTCTAATATTGTATCACATAGCACACAATTGAAAGGTGCAGCAATTCCTAATTTAACTAACCTGTCACTTTACAAAACTTTTTGTTTTAAAGCTAACCATGAAAAACAACCTACCTTAGAGAGAACCACTAGATTCCAGCAAAAAGACATAGGCGTTTGAGGTTGAACTTGGACTTCCATATTCATGATTTCCTTGTAACCCATTTTAACTGAATATTTCCCTATTTTTAAAGGCACCCAAATGAGTTTATCAGATTTTTCAAACACATATACAACTCTATCTCCTAAAATCTTGATTAACTCTTATTGTTGTATGTTTGAAATTGAGGAATGATTCAAATCTTTCCATAAAGCTCTCCCCGAATGTGCATCAAATTTGTGGATATAATCACTAGCTCTCCAACCCAAACATTGTAACCAATGTAATTTTGTTGATTGGAAATCATACTAAGTATATAGAGGAGGATATCCATTCCAAGAGTCTCTCTAGAAATTTTCTTTCAGACCATCATGAATTTCCCAAGTTAAATGAGGGTTAATCACTTTTCTACATACCAACATGAAATTCCACATTGCATAACCTTGTGGAGGATTAGAAACTATGAAAATACGCTCTAAATCCCCACAATCTAAATATTTAGATAGCATGATCTTGCGCCACTTAGAATGAGGTTTGTTATGCATGTGTCAAACTAACTTTTCCCCCAATGCCATATTTCTTGAAGCCATATTGTGAACTCCTGCCCCACCTTCAGTTTATCTCTACAGATATTTTCCAAAGAAATAGGCGAAATTTTCTTTTCACAATCCATATTTCCCTTCCATAAAAAAGATTAGATCAATTTCTCAATTGTAAGTATTACAGATCTAGGAGCCTTCAAGACCACCATAAAATAGTTTGGAATTGAAGATAAAACATACTTAATCAATAATATTATCCCTGAAAGAGAAGGCCAATGCCCTTTCCAATTTTCAATTCTAGATTGAATACTACTAATAACCTTATCCCAATATGAGATCCTATTGGAACCAGAAAAGGAGGGAATGCCTAGATATTTACAAGGATGATCGACTTCTTGAAAACCCAAAATCTGGATGATTTTATCTTTCACCAAAGGCTTAGTATTAAGTACATAAACTTTAGATTTATTTGCATTTACACACTAACCTGAAGCCAATGTTTACTTGTCTAACAAAACCTTAATCTTCTTTCCTTATGATATTGTAGCAAGACAAAAAAAGAAGCATATCATCTGCAAACAAAGAGTGAGTCATTGCTATATCTGTAGAAGGAATCTTGATTCCTTTAACCAAATTTTGTGAATGTGCATGATTTACTAATCCACTCAATGCTTCAGCTAAAATGATAAAAATAAAAGGAGACAATAGATCGCCTTGTCTCACCCCTAACTTGAACTAAAGAAACCTAAAGGAGTACCATTGACCAAAACTAAAAACTTTGCCTCAGACAACAAAGAATAGATCCATTTACACCATTTTTCTTGAAAACCAAAATTTCTCAAAATTTGCATTAAAAAGTCCCAGTTCACTCTATCATAAGCCTTCAACATATCCAACTTAATGATTAAAGAAGACATAGAATATGAGGATATGAAATGCAACACTTCGTGAGCTACTAAAGCACCTTCAATTGTTTCTCTACTTGGAACAAAACCACTATGCTCAATAGAAATAATTCTTGGAATGATATGCAACAATCTCATGTAAATGGCTTTGGTGAAAATTTTGTAAACTGTGTTACAAAGAGAAATAGGCCTAAAATCAAAAAAGGAAGAGGGATTGTTCACTTTTGGAATAAGAGCTATGTGGGTCACATTGAACCGCTTCAACATATTACTCGAAGTCCTAGACTCTTCCAATGCTTTTAACAAATCATTTGCAATAAAGTCCCAACATTTCTAAAAAAACAAGTTATAAATCCATTTGGCCCTAGTGCTTTATTAGGAGACATAGAGAAAACTATTAATTTCAATTTAGTTAAAGTAAAAGGCTTAAGTAATTGAGCATTGTCCTCCTGAGATACAAGGGTTGGAATAGTATCCAACAATTCATCTTTAGCCAAATCAATTTGATCTAACTTTTTATCTAATGTTGATAGTAATTTTGAAAAGAAAGTTATCCCTTCATGCTAGATATTTTCCTCCTTGACTAGATTTTCCCCTGTTTGACTATCCATGATAGAAAATATTACATTCTTAAACTTTTTAACTTGGGTTGACCTATGAAAAAACTTTGTATTTTTATTCCCTTCTCTTAACCACAATTCCTGAGACTTTTGACACCAATAGACTTCTTATCTAGCTGCAAGCTCTTCCCATTCCTCTTGTAATTTTTTTTGCAATTCAAAAGAGACTGTATTCAGACCATTTAGAATAATCTTAGCATTAACCTCTGTAATTTTTTTAAAGACAATTTCTTTTTGATTAAAAACATTCTGATGTTTTATCTTCCCCTTGACATACATAAGCTTACGTGAAAAATGGAACATGAAAGTGCCTTCCACCATAGGAGCCTTGATCCACCATTCACATAGTAGATTAACAAAATCAGCATGCCTAAGCCACATCATTTCAAATTTAAAAGAAGATTTGGTAGAAGATGCAACCTTTTTGTTATAAATATGTAAAGATAAAGGGAAGTGATCATATCCCGCCCAAGGCAAAAATTTTGAAGATAAAACAACTTTTTCATTAATCCAAGTAGGAGAAATTAGAAATCTATCCAAACACACAACAATTTGAAGAAAATCCTTATGCTTGTATGTCCAAGTATAATTTCCATTACCTGGCTTTATATCAGACAGTGCATTGTTATGTACAAAATCATTAAAATCCTCTAGTGTTTTCTCAGGAGGAATAATACCACCCTTTTATTATACAGACTTAGGATCACATTAAAATCTCCTGCTAAAATCATATTTTGAGAATATAATTGGCTCAAAGATTGATTTAGCTCTTCCCACAACTGTTTCTTACCCGTAGTAGAATAAGGAGCATAAACATTAAATAGACCAAAACTCAAATCAAAATGAACAACCTTCAAAAACTGGGCCAGTGTTGATTATTTTTTTAAGCTTCCACTAATACAGTCTTAGGAGTCCACAGGGAAATCAAACCCCTCAATGCTCCTTGATCAACTGAAAAACATGAATTCCACCTCACCAATTTTTTAATGAAGAATTCAAACATTTTTTGAGACAACTTAGATTCCTGAAGTAACACTATGTTAGCTCCACATGCATCAATTTGATGCTTGATACAAGCTCTTTTGTTAGGGTCATTAATGCCCCTAACATTCCACATTATAATTCTCATTCAAACTTCAAGGAACAATTCGCTCCCCTCAATCTCTTTTTAATGCTACCATCCAAAGTAACTTGACTTCCCATGACTGACTCCTCTTGCGGCTTAACAATATTTGGTTTCCTTCCCCTTTTTCTCAAAGATATCTGAGAAAATGGAGAAGGAATTTGAATTAAATCAAAATCAACTTGAGCCCTTACAATCTCCACATCATTCGAAGAAGAAGCCACTGCACTGGACCTCCCCATAGCTTTCTCCTCTTGCAACTAAAAAGCATACATTTTCCTTCCCTATTTACCAAGGGATTTAAAAAAACTTGGAAGAATATTTTTGGTTACAACAAGGTGATCAAAACCATTAACATTCTCCAACTCATTTGTAAAAGTAGCCAAAATGTTGGACAAATCCTTTATAATACAACCATCCAAAGTCAATTGCCTACCTATTTCAATCTGCTCCTGAAATTTAACCACATTTGGCTTCCTACCCCTTTTACTTGGAGATTTTTGAGTGGATAAGGAAAGGGTAGGAGTTTGAGATACTGACAAAATCTATGAAAAATCAAAATCTAGAGAACCCTTCCCCAACTCCAACTCATTACTAAAAGACACCACTATACTTGAAATAACCTTTTCCCCTTGGTGTTCAGGTAATAAACCAGATAAAAAAGAACTATTATTGGATACAAGATCTTCCCAGATTCCTTGATGAATTCATCACAAGAAACACCCATCAAAGGAAGTAAATTTTTAACAAGTCCCTCAAGATTACCATCTTCTAACAAAGTTTGCATCTCCAAAAAATCAAGAGGACCAAAATATTGATCATTCATACAAATAGTAGTAGAACTTTCCAAGGCGAGTTGCTTACTATCAAATGAATCAAAGCAAAGCAATAACGATGCAATAGAAAAAGGTTGTTAAAAATAGACCACTAAATTTGGTAGATAAAGGTGCAAAGATTGGCCCAAAGCAAACAATTGGGAAAAGCGAGGCACACAAGCAGGAATATGAACTGAAACCTTTCCTATAGCAATCTTTCCTACAAGATCCAAACCAATACTATGTGCCTGAGAAATAGACCAAGTATTTGAAGCTCCTAGTAGTGGATCCACCAAATTAGAACAAGAAGAAGAAAGACTAGGATATGACAATTTTTCCAAACCCTTTTCATTTTCCATATAAGAAAGAAAATCTTGAGTAATGATAGGAGTTTCATTACCCTGAGAGCCCATAGAAGAATTAACAATTGGAGTTAAAATTTTCTAATTTTATTATTTTTTTCCCTTACAAAACTTGGTCTTGTTACCCAAAATATGGAAATTTTTAAACACATTAAAAGGAGTCTCTATGAAAATATCCCAAGTAAAAGTCCTGCTTTAGATCTGATTGTAACATCATGTGGAAAAGGTCGAGCCCTGTCCAATAGAACACAAACTTGAATAGGAAGATGAGGGTTTTGAAAAAAGGACAAATCATGCTTCAAAAAAATACCTAAATGATTTGCCAAAATTTCAATAATGTATGGCTCTCTATATTCCAAAGGCAAAGAATGCATTTGGACCCAAAAAGGAATAAACTAGATAGTAGCCTTTTGAGGGTTAAAATTCTAATGACATGGCTGAATAGACAAGCCAAACCCCCCATAGACCCAAGATTTAACTTTACAAACCAAATCCCTAAATTTTTTTGAGCAAAACAATACTACAAAAAAACCATTTCCATTATCAATGTAGAAGACTTTAGAAACCCCTTCCCAATCATGAAAAAGTAAGGATTGGAGTTCAGAAATAGGAGGAGAAAACTTCTAGAACTTACAAATAAGAGTTGTATGTCGCAAATCTTGAGACTGCACTCTTACCAAGTCCTCTAGTAATGTCACACAATTACTTGTGGAAGAAGAACTATTAAAAACCTTACCCACCGTCACCCATTTGTTGTTCTGCAGTTGATCCCGATCACTCGCATCTAACAAAGGACTACTAAAACCCTTGCCCAAAGTAACATTATTTGAGAACGTTGTAGGAGATGGATTATGCTTATGAGACTAGAAAATCCTTTGCTTCACCAAATTACACTGATAAACATCAAGATCTAACATAATATTATTAGGAAATGATATCTCCAAGGGGATATTGTTTGGAAAGGATGTCGGAACTTCAACATCCATAGGAGAATAGGAAGCAGAATGACTAGAAGCCACATCTTCCCATGAGTGAGAGGAACTTGAAGAATTTATAAGGCCTTCCAAATTAGAGACACAAATGTCAAAAGGTGCTTGCTTCTCCCTAATAAGAAATTTTGTGACACGTGATTTTCTCTAAAAAATTCTATTAGGGAACATGGAAGCTTTTTGATCATGAATCCAAGCTTCATTATGGAAAACATTACCAAGAAATCCCTTAGATCCTTTAAAATTGAAAATTCATTTTTTGTCGATGAAGATGCCTTTCCATAGTAACCCAAAGTTGATCTATTGGAAACTGTACCATTAACATTGGGAAGACCCGTCAATGAAGCCCTTCATTCCCCATGAAAATCCTTGGTCTTTACAAAACGAGCAAATTTTTTTGAAAAGTTACCGTTAACGGAAAAATGTGAGCTCTATTTCGTGCGGTTCTCCATACTATTGAATCCTTTCCATGTATCCTCTCCAAGATTGTTCTTGAATTCATTACTTATTGATTCTATCCAAATAGATATTTATGTTATTATCATAATATGATTTGAATTAAAACATTTAAAATACTTGTTTATTGGTCTCTTGCACAAAATGTAAACATATCTTCTATAAATTTTGGGGTTGATTTAACAAGACATTATTTCTTCTTACATATTTGATTTCCCTCTAATTGGAATTATAATCCTAGGCACAAGATAGAACCAATTCAACTGACTACACCAACATGGGGAAACCTACTACATCTACCAAATCACTAGACTTGATATTTTTAATCTAAATAGACATATATGTTATATGTACTACTTATGTACTTGAAATTCACATGCCCCAAGTCCATCTCCATTATTTTTCCCAAATTTAAGTTTAATTTGGACATATTAACAACTCCCTTACACTCATGTTTCATCTTTGTCAAGGATTTCATTCCTTCAACTACGAAATTATGAGATTCCTCTATATTAAAACTCCTAAAATTTTCATCCTTGGGAGTTAGAACATTCAAATGTTATTTTTTTGCCATACCATTACAAGCTAGACTTGGTTGTTGATTTACACTATTACAAACTAGGGTTTGGCACTGTCTTGCAATTTTCATAAACTTTTTAAATTACAAAGTCATTTGGCAATCCCAAATGTAAACCAACATGAAGGCTTGATTTATAAATTAAAAAAGTAGCAAAATGAGGTATCTGACCTACTAGCTTGTAGTGCTAACATGTGTCTTGCATAACACTTAAAATTGACTATGGTTTTTACCATGCATTTTCACATGGAATGTCAACATGTGTTTTGAAATATATTATTTTTAAAGTAATTTTTTGTTCATTTTACTTGTGTTTTAACACATGGTTTTGACTTGTAACATGCAAGTTTTATATTGTAGTAGTTGGTGTTAACCCACTAGTTGTAAGGGCTCCAAATTTTTAACGTGTTGAAATTGGCTAGATGTTAGCTATCTCCACTTACATTCAATACACAACACTAAATTAATACTTGTAAGCTTTACAAATTGTAAAATAGGGAGTCCATCAAGGCAATCAAAACCCAAAAAATTCTAAGTTTTAATAGATCTAAAGGGTCCAATTGGTAGTTTTGAAGGTATTTTCAACATGTTTAGGTCAAAATATATATATATATATAAATTTTTTGTAAATGCCCTAAAATAAGGGCATGTATTTAAAAAAAATTGAACTCTTTTGATTTTAAATCCTTAATCTAATCCAACTTTTCATTTAAATCTATGCCGAAATGAATGATGAATGCCTAAAATTCAAGATCTAAATAAAATTTTTCAAGAAAACGTAATTCAAACAAAGGAAGATTGAACTTTTTGTTTCTTAAAAATACCTAATTTTATCAAAAAATATTTTCAAAGAAAACCTAAGATTTGTAAATGAAATCCATGAAAGAGATAAATATCACGAAGAGAATTAAGTCACTAGAGACCCATAGCAAAATGCATAGTGAAAATGAAAAAATGAAAAAATGGGTCAATTTAGGGTTTAAAAATCAATTCATATGAGCACCTTTAATTCTCACGAACTATCTCCAGATAGTTTCTATGGTTTTCTCATAATCATTCTTCACTTTAGAGAATCAATATAATTTACACTTTGGCATATCAAAGGACTCTAGAAAATACATAAAGGATTTGTAATTTATAAAGGACTTAGTAAACTTTTTTTTTAAATGATAATTAAATGACCTTGAAGGTTTGTCAAGTATTTATGACTTAAAATTAATAAAATGTAATGAAAAAATAAAACATAAAGCGAAAATTCATGACTATAAAAATGATCAACTATTAATGAAAAGTTAGGATCCCAAAATTTTCAATTATAGGGTCATGTTGTAAACAAATTTGCGTAATTAATAATTTTAGAGATGTTATCAAGAATTTTCTAAGAGATGAATTCCCTTTGCCTAACCTTGATTTGATCTATGAAGTCACATCAAGTAATGAACGAGCAATGGATAATTTTTCTAGCTGCAATATAATATGATTACTTCTAAATATCAATAAAAATGGCCTTGGAGTATCTTCCATTATCATATTATGTTGTTTGGATTGAAAAACATTGGAGCAACCTACAAGAGGGCTATAAAAATGATATTCCATAGAATATTGCATGACATCATGAAAGATTATTTAGATTACCTCTTGAGAAAATAAAAAGTAAGGGAGCAAAATCTACACATCCTCTACCAAACTTTTCAATTAGTACAAGAATATAAGGTACATCTTAATCATAAAATGTGTCTTTAGAATAAAGTGAGGTAAATAATTGAGCTTCCTCATATAAATCACATAAAATGTTAACCAACAAATAAATCCAAAAGAAGGATCAGTCCATTATCTGTTCAAGCTCAAATTGCAGACAAGGAATCTTGAAATATTGCATGATCTCACCATACTATTCCCCAATAATTTCTTAAAGCTCCTTCAAATGCTTAGTAGTATCTGGTAAGATTGGGACCCTTTCTATCTTTGTCAACAAACAATTGAAACATAGAGAATGCTAAGAGTAAAAATTAAGTGTAGAATAGTTGTCTATTTTTTTCAGCAACAAATTGAAACATAGAGAATGCTAAGAGTAAAAATTAAGTGTGGAAAAGGTGTCTATGGCCATGGCCTACACCAAGCCATAGCATACTTATGTTCCTCCTATAATAGCAACCCATGCACTGCCAACGTAAATCAATGGGAAAACTTTATCTTATACCTTGTTCAAGTCAAGAGCAATCAACAAAAAGACAAAGCAAAAATATGCTAAATCCAAAACCCACATTATAAATTTTTGGATCATAGAACAAAGTCAAAAAAGGAGAGCAAATCACCTCTGTGCAACGTAGACAAAAAAATGGCGTAATCATCATAGACCACAGCATAAATACTCATACCCGATTGCTATAGAAAAGGTAGGATTATATGTTACAGGTACTGTGCAGGATGTCCTTCTAGAAAATGCTATTGGATGTGACAAAAGCAGATTACATGGGAGCTTTAGTGGAGGATATGGACGTCCCCCAAAGGAGAAAGGAATGAAGATTCCTATCTAATTTAATTACAGCCACCCAGTATATGTGAGAATTGGGATTTGCTTTAAGACTATTGGGAAACGTCCTAGTGCATTGGTACAAAATACTTTATTCTATCGAATATGCAAAGTGACTAAGATTGGGTTATTTTAAATAGTAACAATATATATTAATAACAATTTTTAGAACTGTGTCAAAGAAATGGAGTAAACTCTAAAATGAAACCGTTTACAATAGAGTCGTCAAAATTTGCATCTCTGAATGTGCTCAGCATAATGAATTAGCATGCTAGCAATACCAAAACTCTGAAACAATAAATAAACACGCATGCCAGAGAAATAATGGAGATGAATATACAATGATGCAAAATAAATAATTTGAGTAAACATCAATTTTTTATTATTTCAATGAGCTCCAAAATGCTATGTGATTGCATCTTGTAGTCATGCCACCAATTTGATAGCGTATAAGATTAGCCCATAAAAATGTTAGTATAACATTAGCACAAAAGTGTATTGTCAAATGGTAGGAGAGACCTCCAATTAAATAGATTTCCTAAGAGGAAGATGGAGTGCCAAGAAGAATAAAATAAATCAAGGGCTAGGATTAAAGACATGGGGATAGAAATCCTAGCATTATCATAATTGTAACAAGCTAGGCGAAGATCTAAGATCAAAAGGTGTGATTTCATCAAGATGTAGGATTAAAAGAGAAAATGACCAATGGCGAGTGAGATGGAAAAGGCTAAACATGCTCACACACATGTGAGCAAGGTGGCATGTGTGGGAGATATGCTCACAAATGTGTGAGCATTTAAGGCTGAGAAGAATCAAAGATCAAGGGATGAGGTGGAGTATTAACATGCCTCCAAGTTAGTATGCTCACACGTGTTTGCAAAGAGTGGGATGAGTACACATGCTCACACATGTGGGAGGATGGAGTGGGCTGAGATGGAGGCCAAAGATACTTCAAAGATGGCTTTCACTTCAAAGATGGCTTTCTCACACATGTTTTAGGAAGGAGTGGGATGGGTTGGTATGTGTTAGAGTAATCATGCATTAGCTAATAATTAATTAATTTTTAATTAATTATTAGTCTAATCTATTTGCATGCACTTAAGCTCTTAGGAATGTTTTTTTATGTTAACTAGAGAGCTATTATTAGATCATTCTATATCATTGCATGAGATGTTGACACTTGTCATGATTTAATCCCTTTACCATTTAGGGTTGCTCCTATATAGCACTCAACCCTCATTGTATTATCTCTATGGAGTTTTCATACCTTAGAACTCTTGAATTCTATAGCTTTTTTTTGTTGAGGAATATTGCATATTATTGTTTGCAGATCTCTTGTTAGAAGGTTTCTTTGTTCATTGTTTGATCTAGTGGCTCATGTTTTTCACAATTCTAGCATGGTATCAAATGTCAATGGTATAACCGTTGGTCAAGGCCCCCTTAAACCTTCCTTGTGCCCTAAAGGAGGTTTTTTTTCTTTGACCATAACTTGGGCGTACAATATTGAAATTGGGAAAACAAGATATTGTTGGCAAGTTGGTTCCGTAAGCTTTCCAGTGGTGTGGGTCTCATCATCCTTTTTTTGTTGTTGGTGTATTCTATAGCTTGTTGAAGTCAAAGCTATTATTTTCGGTCCCAAGCTCATAACTTTTGACTTTTTTTTTCATTTTTTGTGATTCTAGTGACGTTGGGACGATCTTTTAGAGTTGTTCACATCTATCCATGCACTTTTTCATATTTATATCCAAATACATTTTATTCATTTTTTTGTGTTTTCACACTCTGGTGAATTACTTGGATGTCTTAGCTCCTAGAAAATTTTAGTTTGCGTGGCATGACTCATTTTTAGCTGTTCTACATGTATTTCCAGTATTGTGTCTTATTTGGGCATTTAGACATATTTTTATGCACATTCTCTTTTGTAGACACACTGAGATAAAGTGTCATTGGGGGGTTGATGTGTGTTTGGTGTATACATTTTAGGGATTTTGCACATCCTGTTGTGCCTTTTGTACTCACACTATGATATAAAGTGTCATTGGTGGGTTGATGTATGCCTTTGGTTTGCCATCACACCTTCATCAAGTGAGTGTCCCTTCCACAATAGTAGTAAATGTTGGCGATTCTTTCCTCATACATGTGTTTCATAGTTTGCACACCCTTTTATAAGCAATTTGTTTCTCCTATATGCACTTCTTGGTTTCACATAGTTTTAGTATACATGTCTTGGCTCTCCATTTTCCATATTATTGGGAGGTTTCTACTATTGGTCTTAATGCTTCCTTGGTTTCACATTTTAAAGTGATCTATGTATCTGATTCTTGTTCCTATGTACTAGTCAGATGTAGTGTACATCAATGGTTGATTACCCATGCATTTCGGTGAGATGGAGCATTTTCCATATGGACACTTATATTCCTATTTCTATAGGTTTTTTATTTCAGCACTACATCAATCATCATTCAACAATAGTCTATAGCTTATTCATGCTTCAGTGATGTTCTACATGTTCCTCTTGAACTGTGTGGAAAAGTGTTGGTGGAAAAGAGGACTCACAATACGAGAAAGGAATCCCTAATCCTATATTTTCCCTTTTTATTATTGGGGGATGGTTCATTCAAGGAAACCTAGGATCCCAAATTAGATTGATTATCAACACAAAGGTGAGTAAATTCTCAACAAGGGAGACCTAGGAAGATTCTTTAGGCTTTGAAGGGTTCACCGCCAAGCAAAAGCTTGGAAAAGACAACTTGACATTCAACTCACAAAACCTAGTAATGCAAGCCAAATAATGAGTGCAAATGACAAAATTAAGTAACAAGTTAGGATGTATGTACCTAGGAAGTCTAGAAATGTGATAAGGATTTTGAAAATGCAAAACTACTGTCAAAATATGCTAAGGACTGAGCTGCCCTTACTATTGTCTTAGTCATGTTGTTGTTTTTCGAGGCAAACACAAAATCTGTTGGAAAAATGAGTAAAGTTATCTATTTTTTGTCATTGGTGTCACCATGTTGGTAGTATGTTGGAAGCTGGGTCCGGTACTCTTATACCGGTGCTTATCCTCTCTAGTGGTTGGTCCAGTATTTTTTATTGCCTATCCGGTATTCTAGTCTGCACTTCTCCATGGATGATAATCTTTGGTTGAAATTTTGGGAAACTATTGATGGATGTTAAAGGCATGCATGATCAAGTTATTTCATGCTCTCGTGCTCGTACAACATAGTTGCAACCAATGGATTGATTGTTTCCTTGTGTTGAAGATTATTCCTGGCCGACTTGTTAAGTTAATTTTGATTTGATGTGAAAACTTATGTACGACCTATTTCTTGGTCCGAGCCGACATGATGAAATGTGCTAAAGATTGTTTTGTGTGTTTGGAAATATTTTGTGAACTATTGGAGCCGACATAATAATAGTTAAAGAATTTTGAAAATACTTCATGGAGCCGACCTAATTAGTGCCTACAATGGAGATCGGGTATATATATAAGTATATGGCGAATAGTTTGGTAGAGAGGGTGAGTAAGTACGAATAGGTGTGTGTGAATATGTGTAGCGAGTCTGTAGGAAAGTGAAAGAGGAAATAGTGAAGAGGTAATGAATGTGAAGGTGTGATTAGAAAGGCAACAAGTGTGAGCATATTAGGAATTGTATTAGTACATGCTAGTTGCATCTTTTCAATTCATTTTTGGGTTGTAAAGCCTTACTCTGTTTTGTATAATTTTTCTATAGGCAGTGAGCTTCTTGTTGGACAGTGAATCCTTTTTGTAGGCAGTGTGCATTTGTACTTGGACAGTGAGTCCTTCTTTTGGCAGTGAGCCTCCTTTTTAAAATACTATATAGTGTGAGTTAACCCTCACCATGGTTTTTCCATTAATGGGTTTTCCATGTAAAAATCTAGTGTTCATTGTGTTGATTTACTTTTTGTTATCTATGTTTCATGCTCATATTTAATAACCGAATAGTGTGGTTGAAGATTTGATAAGTGATAAAGTTTTAAGTTTGAACTTGTGTGGCAACTAATTCACCCCCCTCTCAGTTGTCTTGTGCCTGTTTAACAATTGGTATTAGAGCTCTTGGGTGCTCCAGTAAAGTCTAATAGCTTGAGGGAGATCCTGAAGATGGAGATAATGAATGACAAAGGAGAACTTCAGACTGCTCTTGAAGATCTTGATAAAGTGGAAAGAGAAAAAAAAGATTTGAAAGAGAATCTTGATGAAGCAAATGAATGTGTTCAGAAATTGAAGGAACGGTTGAAGAAATTTAAGGAAAGACAATGAGATGCAAGTGAATAGCTAAAACAAGAGATAATTGAACTGAAAATGACAATAGAAGAAAAGAAGAGGATTGAAGAATGTTTGAATACAATGGTGTAGAACAAGTCTAAAGAATGTTCCAAACTCGAGCAAGAGATAGTAAATTTGAGAGTGGAATTAGAGAAGGCTAAACTCTGTGAAAATAATTTCAGATCTAGCTCCGGTAAACTTGAAGAATTGCTTCCAGGACAGAAACCATGTAAAGACAAAGGTGGCTTAGGAGTTGATACCGGTGAATGTTCTAAAGATGTGAAGAATCAAGGTAAGAGGAAGTAGAGAAGTAATTTTACAAGACGATCGCCTATGAAACAGCCTAATGCACAAAGGTACCCCTATTTTGATGGTGTTTGCTTTTCTTGTAACAAATATGGTCATAGAGCAACCAATTGTAGAAGTAGGATAAACCATTTTTCTGTATCTCTTTCTAGAAAATGTTTTGAATGTGGGAATTTTAGACATAAGGCTATAGAATGCAGATCTCAGTTTTAATGAAGGCAAAAGGAATCAATACTTTAATGGCTACTGCTATGCCTGCAATAAATTTGGACACAAAGCAAATCAGTGTAAATCGAGGAATAATGGAGGACAGTCTAATCAGAAAGGTGTGATTTGTTATAACTGCAATAAACCTGGACATATATCTAAAGTTTGCAAGAATAAGAAAGGAAAGAAATTTGTTCCGGAAGAGAAGAATGAACCGGTAAAGAACATTGATAAAGAAGAGATGAAGCAAGAGATGGAGAAGACTTGGAAGAAGAAAGAAGAAGAAGAAGAAGAAGAAGAGAAATATGAGACTCATGATGTGTCTGTACCCTCATCTAGTATAGATGACTTATTCAAAATTTATACCTAGCATGGTCTTAGGGGGAGCATTATCAGAAGATCATAAAAAATCCCTAGAAGAATGGCGTGTCAGAGGCTGGCACGTGGTCAAAATGTGAAGAATTTATGTTCAGAAGTTCTAGAAGAAGAACCGGAGAAAAATATGTTGGTATGAGGATTTGCAGACGACCATTTGAAGGTTTCATGTGCTAAGTGCAGTGTGTGTTTACTAGCTTTTTTGTGTTTGCCACATTTAATGCGCTTAGGTAAAACACGATTGTGGATAAGTAGAAATTTGTGATTCTTTTTGGTTATGTGTGCATCTAAAATCGTCAGAAAGTGCTCTAAAGATTTCTTGAGGCGTGCTCAAAGTGTTTCTGAAGGGAATTTGAAGATTGATTCAGGTAATTTGGAAACCCTCTCTCTGTTTGCATAAGGAAAGAAGAAAATTGAAGATGTATCATTGAATTTCAAGAAAGCTAAGCAATGGATAGTGGCTCGTGTGGTGTTGCCTCTCTGAAGCTAAAAAGGGTCGAAGTAGAAGAATACGATCATAGGAAAATGAAGGAAATTGAACTAGGGTTGAGCGAAGTCGAATTACAGAATATAAAAACCCTAGGGATGGATTTGTGGAGTGAATTTTCATGGGTTTTAGATAAGGAATTTATCCTATTCTTATTGAACTATCTTAAGGATGGAAACATTGTTTTGGAAAAACCCTAATTGATCTCGAAGGAAGCAATTGAAGCGATCACTGGATTATGCAACGTTGGAGAAATTCTTGGAAAGAAAACTGTGAAATATAAAGATGTGGTGGAGCTGACTACCATTGGCAAAGATCAGAGAGCATTGTTGATTGATACACTTGTTGACTCGGCCATTAGGTATGTTGCATATGGTATCTCATACAAAATTTATTTCAGGGATCGTGAAATCTCAACTTCGGCTATTATCATACACATTTCCCACATGATGGTTAAGGAGAATAGACAATTTGATTTAAGTAGCTTGTTACTTGAGAATTTGCTTGAAAATATTTGAATGTCATTGATTGAGAAT
>VDFB02392507.1:0-11906 GCA_007258455.2 Sequoia sempervirens
TTGATCAATTTAGACCAGAGCATGTTAGAGGTCAATCTCAACCCCGTAGGGTTAGTAGGGAAGTAAGGGCTGCTGAAATTACTCCTGGAGCATCAACCTCTAGTGCAAACCCTAGTTCAAATCCTCCTACAACTGAGCAAGCTATTGAAATTGGGTCTTCTGAGTTAGAATATTTAGGTGAGGAAAGTTCATCCTCAGATTTTGATGATAATGTCCTTACCAAAATCCCAATTCAAACTAGGGTTGTCCTTGGGAGAGAAGAGACAAATGAAAGAAGCAAAAATGAGAAAGGGAAAGGCTAAGAAGCAAGTGGTAGAAAAACCAACCCCAAACCCTACGAAACGAAAGGTTGATAACACTGTTCCTCTTGCAGCCAAAGGAAAAGACAAAAACCCTCCTAAGAGATCAAGACCAGGAGGACCAACCATTGGTGTACCCCCAAAGAGAAGCCCTGGGCTTAGAAAACCATCTAGGGAGGAGACGGAAGCCCCAATGGGGCAGGTGAATGTTGAGGAAAAAGATATTTTTGAGGATCAAACAAATATCAAATTGGCAGAGCTCATTGCCATTGTAGAACAAGTTGGGAATCAGGAACAAAACAAAAGTCTAGAACCCCTGCAGCAAGAACAGGATGAGAATCTAGAGTTCTTGTAGGCAAAGCAGGATGAACAACCTAAATCACTGCAACTAGTGTTGTATGAACAACAAGAATCAGTGCCAAAGAAGACTTTGGTAGGAATACATAAACCTCCTATTTTTTCATGGAATGAAATAGCTCTGAAACTATGGAGTGAGATGCAGAGAAAAGAAGAGGAATGGAAAAAGGAAAAGTGAAAGTTGCATAATGAGATTAAAAAGAAAGATGCAAAGATTGAAGAGAAGAATACAAAAATTGTTGCTTTGAAAGAAAAGGTGGATAATGTGGTAGATTTAATACCCAAAATGTTGGCATGTAGAAATCCACCTAGAGTGTATGCCCTACACTTGAAGCAGCGAAATATTTCCTTTAAATTGTCAAGGATTATTTCAAGTTTGAGTCCTTCTCTTGATACTCCACATGAATTTTTCCAGGCTTATCAGATTGCTCCTCCTGATGTTTAAAATTTGTTATGTGAATTATACTTGCACAATTATGTCACGCCTAATGATCATGAATGAAACCCATTACAATATATTGGAGACCTCCATTTAAGGGCATTTATGTCCTGGATTCATAATGAAATTAGTTGGGGGCAACAATTTAGAACCCACAGAGAAAGAGAATTACATACTCCCTTACCTATTAGAGCTGAATCTAGTAACCCTACAGACATTTTCCAAACATGGCACAAATTTCTTTACCGCCCAAGCTATAACAAAAGGATTATGCCTGTTAGGGAGGAGACCTACAAGGAATATGAGAAGGTAGCTAGAACTACAGAAATATAAGTAATGGGGTACTTATCACAAAGGTGGAACTATTTGATTGAAGAGTTGCAACAAGCTAAACCCCACTCTTTACAGAACTATGTTGCAACATGCAAAAGAGTTGATAGGCACATTTAGATGGGAAGGTTGAAACAACAATTTTGGCTTCCATTAACATTTTAGCCACCTACTTTATTGTGGCATGTGCCAGACTATAGATATTACCAGTATGACATAGTTGTAGAAAGGGGAAGATGGAACAGGTTGGAGAGCAAACAAGGATTCTACTGGGATCCTAATTCAGACACTACAGAGACTGATGTAGGACAATTGGCAGTTGTTGACTTCGGGGTATTAACTAGGCAAAAGAATGGTGCTTCTTTTGTTGGAGGACCAACAAACCATTAGGTTGAGTGGAATGATGAGCTCATTTAATGGCTCAATTTTGATAGGGTCTATTATCTATTTGTTGTTGCTATCATAAACTTTGGCACTAGGTTGTTGACATTTTCTATGTTATTCCCTTAAAACCATAGACCTTGGGCATAAGTTTATCTTTGTGACTTTAATGACATTATCATGCTATGGGGATTACCTGTGTTGCATTTACAAGTGGTTGAATGAATGTTACTAAGGTAATTATAGATATACATTTGTTTATGTGTGCTAATTCTATTGTGTAGGTTTCCACTATTATGATGATGTCAAAAAATCCTTCTACATGGGAGAAATTCTTGCCAATTGATCGGTGGCCAGAAGTCAAGAAGCTGACCATTAAGAAGTCAAAGGTTGGAACTCTCATGGAGGGAAATTCATAATTTGAATAAAAGAATGTAACTACCTTTTTAATGGTCATATTTGTTGTTGAGAAAATATAGGGAGTTTGTTGTGCTAGATTCTCGTTGAAGCAAGTTTGCTTTGACCAATTTAGTGCATGCATAACTTCCTCCATTTTTTTTTTTTTTTTCAATAGTGGCATCCTCATATTTTGATGGAGTCGACTGCTTAGGTAGTTAGGGTTAGTCAGTAGTTTCTCTCTATAAATAATGGTCAGATGGTCCTTTTGATAAGGCTGGACATTTGAAGTTTGTACTCACATTTTCTAGTTTTACAGTTCTATGGCTAAATGTTGTACTTATGCTTTCAAGAAATAAAATGATATTTTGAGTTGCTACATTTGATTTAGTGTAAGGGAGACTCACCCAAGGGGGGCCACTTGGTGAGAATTCCATCTATTAGTCTAGAAGTCATTTTTTGTTCAGTATTGAGTTTCAGCTTCAACAACTGTCTGTTCCTATAGCCACTGAAATTATGTTTTGTGACTGTTCTTGCAGCCAAGGTAGACAAAGTAGTTTCTTGTCTATTTGCTGGAATTTCCATTTCTATCATTCAATCTCAGTCCAATTGATTAATCCCTAGTGTAGATGTTGATTTATGCTCAGTATTTTAGTTGATTTCTTTCTAGCACTTCATTTCCAACATTGTTTCTTTTATAGTTTATGGATGATTGCAATGAAGTCCTAGTGCACATACAGTGCTGACCCATTTCAAGTTTACATCCCTAAGTCGACAAGTGAAATGCACCTTCATGATGAGTAAGATAGCTACTTAGTGCAGATTTTCAATCTCTAAGTCAACCCTAAAGGCTTAGTTATTAAACCATTGTAGGAGGCCAACAACTCCTTTGGAACATATCCTTCAATTTTCTACTGCTATGTTGTCCTAGACCTCAAATAGGTCACTTTTCCAAAGCATCATAACTCTAAACACTTTCCCAATCCTAAATTCTTGTTGAAAGACCTTCACCATCCTACACCACAATTTCATCAATTTTTAGCCTCCATGACACTGATCTAAATGCCAAACCAATAAACCCCTATTCTAGGCTTTCTACACTTGAAACAAGGAGGGTTTCATGAAACAACAACCCCCAAGCCTTCACTCTACAAACCAGGGCTCCAAACACACTCCAAATACCCTGCACAAACTCCTTCTACCATTATTTGACTAATACTTTAGGCCTTTGCACAAACCCTAGCCTCTAGCCATTCAACCTAAGCTAAAATCCATGAGAATTCTTCTAGGACAACACTCCAATCACCACCAATTTCCTTCCACTGCTCTCCAAACCTATTTTAACACCTAAACCTACCATATTCAACCCATTCCACCATTCTAGAGGAGATACAAAAGGTGGAATGGGACATTAGTTCATTTTATATCTTCAAACCCTTAAACTTGACTGTATAGACCTGTTGACAAAAAATCAATCACCAAGCACTTAAAACTTACTAGATTTCAATCCCAAAAAATCCAACTTGATGTTAATTCATATGCCTATTGAATTCAATGCAACTTGAACCAAAATGATGATGTATGAACCATGCAATTTCTCTACAACAACACTGTAAATGGAAATAACACATAATTTTAATGAAAAAATAGGGAATTCTTGATGACCAGTCTTCAATTACAATATCTAACCCATTTCCTTGAGGTTCTCAACCATTTTAAACACAAACCAACCAAATAAAACAGTTCTAGCTTCCCTTTGAATGCCCATGATCATTGGGCTTCTTCAATTTTACATTTTTACATCTTTTTTTATGACAACATTTTTGACAAGTTTTGCAATTTTACCAATTGAACTCCCCAATCACCTAATGACCTCTAAATTGACTTAAAATGGTCTATTATGACCTTATTTAACTTAAGCAAGACTCAACAAACCAAAACTAGACATTATACCTTATTTACACAAATTGAACTTGGTGCCCTCGCACATTCAACATCAAACCAGCATCACCAATCCCTTGCCTCGGCATTGAAAGTTATGATGATGAATGTTGACAGAATCATAAATCAAATAAATCAATTTATAAAACTTATAGAGATTCATGTCGTCAATATTATGCAACAAAATTATCCTATGATGCAATGAAAAAGAAAGACATTAGCAAAGAAAGCATATGTCTTCTTTTCACGGGTCCTAGAACCAATGAACCTATTCCTCTAAATTCAAAGAGGTTTCCAATACATTGGTGTAATCATGATGAAATAAGAAATAATTTTTGGGATAGGTGGTGGATGGTCTTTAACCAACCTCATGTTGGTGTAGGTTTTTATTTTCCTAACGGGTTAATTTATGTTCCCTTAATCCTAGGTTTTTCCTACACTTTTATTAAGATTTCTTAGGATAACAAAGTGATTTTATTACCAAGAGATAAGTGATGTGTTGTCCCCTTCCTTAAAGGGTGGAACACTTTTCATTTTTGCTGGCATCCTCCACTTTTGGTGGTCCATATCCACTTTTTGTGGTTGTTTCCTATTGGTTGGATTTACCACCTACATCCTCTCCTTAGTTCTATATAAACGCACTATCTAGCTTGTATTTGCATTGATACGTGTATGCATACTTTGCATTGATCATTTAGCTTGGAAGCTCTTAATGCAATTTTGTCATATCAATGTATTGTATAATCTCTTAAAGTTTTGGTTTGCATTCTTATGCTTCTTCAGTTGATGTAACTTTGGTTTTCTCTTAAAAAGTTTCATGGGTTATTCAATCTATTTCAAATTTCTAACACCTTCGTGTAATAATTATGAGGTGCCACTATATTTTGTAAGAAAACTATACTATGAGTTTATCCTTCATCAAATTCCCAATTATTTTGATATGAGGGAGTTTCAAGGTAGAGGTGGAGGCTTTGCCCAAAATAGATTGGGAGCTCATCATGTAGATAATCGTGCACATTGAAGAACACTAGCACAAAGACCTATTTGTCATGTGACAGTTCCAGTAGCCATCAAGGAGAGTATGCAAGTGTAGACTCTCCATGCAGTTGTTAGCCTAAAAAGTTCACAATTATAGAGCATGGCACACAAATATCACAACCTTTTGCCTCACAAGATGATGTAACAACTCAACCAGCTAACTCTAGTGCCCCTAGCTCTCTTGATGATGTCAAGCGTTGTAGGCAAGAAGAATCAGACTGCTAGTATGTTGTAAGTGTGTTTATAATATATGTATCATTTTAAATTATTTTTATAGTTTTTTACTTTGGCATAGTATCTAATTTTATATTTTGTATGTATAGGTTGGGCTACAAAATATTGAGGAGCGCAAGAGATTAGAATGATGCAAGACACCAATTGTTAGCAGTGACCAAAGTTTAATTAGTCAGGCTAAAAGAGGCCCAATGTTTCAGGAATAGTTTTCAATATTCATAAATGAACACATTTTCTATGCCTATACATGGCACGTAGATAACATTTTTGGTGTGGCTATCCATGTATCGATGATATTTTGTAGACCGAGAGACAATACATTGGCCTCATGGCATTGTATAATATTTTGATGAAATTTTGTGCACTGTCATGATGGTATTGTATGACATTTTGTGTGCCCTCGTGATGGAATTGTATGACATTTTGATGAAATTTTGTATAACCTCATGGCCTTATGGAGATCAATTTATATAAATATTTTATGCGTAAATTGGTAGCTTAAATGGTTGAAAATGTTCTCATAATTTACTTAGCCCCAAGCGGTGTATGTATGAATCATATCCCATATCCAAATTTTATTTTTTGAATATAATTGCCTATCATGTCACAACAAGTTAACTACAACATCAAATTCATCACCTTATCAAAAAATAATAATTAATGGAAAAATATTTTCCAACAAACATTTATCTAAAAGTTATATTTACAAAGTGCAATGCAAGAAAGATAATAATGAATAAGTTTACAGTAATGTATTGAAATTTTAAATATTATTTACCAAAATTCAAATTACCAACCACTTGATGAAGAGAATATACTACATTCTTTAGGGTTGTCTTACATTCTTTAGGATTGTCCTACATAATTCATTAGGACCGATATGGGTTCATTAGGACTAGCCTAAGTTAATTAGGATCTCCTAGGTTTAGTAGGATTGTCCTACATTCATTATCAACTCATTCGTGGCACTTAGAATTTTTTGTGTTAACCTATAGGGTCAAGTAGGATAAATCCACAATAACCTCTCTCACTTTTTCAAGACTCCAATCCATTTGATCATGGCAGAAAGTTTTCAAATATTACAAAAACTATCAAACACATTCAAAGAAAAGTTGTAATGTTGCATAACTTTCATTATGTTTATCATGGGCCTGAACTATCAACATCAACACATGCATGTGGGTGGGTTTACGCTAGGAAAGGTCTTGTTCTTAACCTCAGTATGCTAGATCATTCCAAGCTACATTGTACCGACACTTTCTCTTAAGATCCCTAAATGCCAAAAGGTGGCAAACTTTGATGAACTTTTTCTCAAAAACTGTGGCACTTAGAAATATTTTTTCTGATGTATAGGGTCATGTAGGGTCCCTCTATAATAACCTCTCTCAGTTTTTCATATCTCCAATACATTTGGTCATGGTGACAACTTTTTGCACATTGAAAAAAATGTTGAATGCACTCAATGAAAAGTTGCAATGTTGCATAGCTTCATTCCACTCATCGTCTGACCAAACCAACAATTACAACACATCCAAGTGGTTGGTTTTACACTAGGAAAGGTCTTTTTTTCACCCCAACATGCCAGATAGTTTCAAGCCCTACATTATACTTGTGCTTTCTCTTAAGAGCCATAAATACCAAAAAGTGGTGAACTTTGATGAGATGTTTCTTGAAAACTGTAGCACTTACAAATATTTTGTATGAAGGTATAGGGTCATGTAGGGTCCCTCTACAATAACCTCTCTCATTTTTTCATATCTCCAATCCATTTAGTTGTGGTGACAACTTTTTGCACATTGAAAAAAACATCAAATGCACTAAATGAAAAGTTGTAATGTTGCATAACTTTCATTCCACTCATCGTGTGGCCAAACCGACAATGCCAAAATGTCTAAGTGGGTGGGTTTATGTTAAGAAAGGTTTTGTTTCGCACCCAACATGTCAAATCGTTTTAGGCTACATTGTATTGATGATTTCTCTTGAGAGTCCTAAATGCCAAAAAATGACAAACTTTGATGAGTTGTTTCTTAGAAACTCTGGCACTTACAAATATTCTATCTAAAGGTACAAATATTGTAGGTTCCCTCTACAATAATCTCTCTCAATTTTTCATATCTCCAATCCATTTGGCAGTGGTGAAATTTTTTTTGTTGTCCCAAAAATCGTTAAATGCATTCAATGAAAAGTTGTAATGTTGCATAACTTTCATTCCATTTATCATGGGCCCAAAATTTCAACTCCAACACATCCAGGTGGGTGGTTTTATACTAGGAAATGTCTTTTTTGAACCCTAGTATGCCAAATTGTTCTAGGCTACATTGTACCGATGCTTTCTCTTAAGAGCCCTAAATGCCAAAAAGTGGCAAACTTCGACTAGTTGTTTCTTGGAAATCGTGGCATCTACAAACATTTTTTTGAAGGTATAAGGTCATGTAGGGTTCCTCTACAAAAGCCTCATTTTTTTGTACCTCTAATCCATTTGATTGTGGTGAAAGTTTTTATGTTGCCTAAAAAATTGTCAAATACATGCAATGTGAAGTTGCAAGGTAGCCTAATTTTTGTTCTATTCGTCATGCCAAATCGACATTGCCAACATGTCTGGTTGGGAAATTTTATGCTAAGAAAGGTCTTGTTTCGCACCCCAGCATGTTAGATCATTCCAACCTACATTGTACTGACACTTTCTCTTAAGAACCCTAAATGCCAAAAAGTGGCAAACTTTGACAAGTTGTTTCTCAAAAATTGTGGCACTTATAAATGTTTTTTTGAAGGTACAAGGTCATGTGGGGTCCCTCACAGTAACCTCTCTCATTTTTTCATAGCTCCAATCCATTTGGCCGCGGTGAAATTTTTTCTACTACCCCAAAAATCATCAAATACATGCAATGTTAAGTTGCAAGGTAGCGTAATTTTTGTTTTGTTCTTCATGGGGCCAAACCATCAATGCCAACATATCCTGATGAGCACATCTACGCTAAGAACGGTTCTATTTTGCACCCCAACTCTCTGAAATGTTTCGAGCTACATTGTGTTAGCACTTTCTCTTAAGATCTCTACTGTCCAATTTTTAATAGTTTTTGGCATTATTAAAGGTTTGGCTTAGTTAGTTTTTTTTTTCAATCTATAAAAAACCTTCATATTTAAAAAATGAAACATTTCATTTTGTATATTGTGTGTCAATATCTCATCAGATGTGCTACTAATAGGGTTGTGTCATGTCTTAATCACACATTCTTCTAGGTGGGACAAATATCTTGAGGAACTAGTATTAAGATGTCAAGTGATCATGGATATATACAAACCATCTAAAAAATGTGCAAAACTCGTGCATTTACAATCAATTGGTACAATCATAGTAGAATCTTGGTCATTTATATATACAAAATTCTAGATGTACATAGGTACAAATCAGTTGACAATATTTACAAAAAAAATCATGTTTCCAATATTTGGTAGAATCTTGGTGGTTTATATATACAAAATTTTAGTTATACATAGATACAAATCAATTGACAATATTTAGAAAAAGATCACATTTCATACAATTAGTGCAATGGATAGATGATATGTCAATCAACTAATGATATATACAAAATTTTCAAAATTATTGTACTCTTTTGTAGAATCAATTGGATCCAATGCTCCAGCACACTGAATACTTGCAATTGGCCCAAATTCAATCTACTGAACCCTGTGGATCAACTCTAACCCTTATAGTATCAAGAATTATCCCATGGTCAACTTCGTGAACTTTCATAAATTTTTATTAAGTGGTCTACCACGATATTTAATCAATTGAATATTCGTCACAAAAACAAGGCTAGAGTAATGAAGAATATGCAAGTGTGTTAAAGTCCTCTAACAACCAAACACCTGATTTCTTAATAGGGTACCTTCTAAGCCATGTTCATGTGACAACAATAGACACTATTGGATACTCAATACCCTCTCCATCAATTATTGTGGTAGTCAATTTTTTTATCCCTTATATACAATGACACAAAAAATAGTTTATTCCTTCTTCATTATTCTCATCAACAATAACAACATACACATGACTTGTATTTCATTGAATGAATAAATTAATTCTAGAAACCATGTAAAATGTAACAAAATGACTTAAGATTTTGATTTCAACTAATAAATCACAATACTTGGTTGCAATTCTAGGTTAGATACATGGTCAAAGTCCACCTGATACTTCCATTTGGTTCAATCCATAGTGCTTGGTGGAACTTGATATGTGCTGATGGGAACCACACCATCTCATCAACCCACTCTTTGATCTAATAATCTTCCTCCTGCATACAAAATCCATACATGAAGAAAAAAAAGCATGCAATCTCTCTTGTATAAATAAGAAGTGAACTTGCATTTGAACTTCTAAACAAGTACAACTCACTCGATCTTGTAATTACACAATAATATTGGTATTTTGCAATATTAGATTCATTTACCAACTAAAAATATCTATAAACCATAAAATTACCTTGATTACCTGGTCCCATTGTGGAGTTACACCATTGCACAATTGGTGTTGCATCGGTCAACTTAGCAACACCTTGGCACTTCAACTCCTCTCTAGCTAGGGCTCTTTTTACACATTCTCTCCCTTTCCATGTCTAGCCTTAGTGAAATTCCAAAAATGTTGAACAACACTTGTCACGTGCGTCCTAGTAAACCAATAGAACATCCTTGAATTATTGAATTATAATGTGCATTTATCTGACCATATGATGCATTGATTGTATCTCATATTTATTTTCCTTAAATTATCATAGAAAATTTGAAAGCGACCTTTCACAAACTTTGTGGAATGAGTACAATCATTGCCAAGATGTAGAAGTGATACTCTCTTAATATATTTCTATCTTTTGGTGTGCCATGTGCATGCATGAATGTTATGTGTACACAAATAGTAACCTGAATAGAGTTGTAATAATGAGATTGCACTTCATTTTGCGGTTGCAATGTATAATTCTCAGAAAAATCTATAATAGAAACAATGGTACCAAGAGGAAATGTATCCTTACATAACTTGCACTACTCATCCAACCATCAAGCTCTATGTGTATGTATTGTGTACTCATAAACTATTTTCTCTTGAAAAATCCTCATAAATTCAGCAACAAAAATATTTGTAATCATTGACTCACATCTCTTCAACTCTTTTCCATCTTTAACCCCATTTGTCATTGTCTTGTATTTTCCAAAAGTAACTAGTTTTTTTCCAACATTTGTGCTCTCTAAATGTAGACATTTTTGAAATTGTTGCAATCTACCACAAGTAACAAATGATCCTTTCAAACACGACTTCTAATAAAAAATTTGGCCATCATCTCTTCTACATAATGCACTTGAAATACAATATCTTGATGATTTTGGAGGGACTTGTATACGACATTCTTGCAAAACACCGTTAGTAAGCAAAGTAACACATGTATAATGATAAATATCATAATGCATGAAAAATTCAATATGCATCCTACAAACAACATGTAGTGCATGCATTATTTATCTTAACATAGAAAGGTTTGACCATTTCAAAAAACCTTTGACTAGTTCTCACTTGAGGATAACTTTGAATAAACTTTTCATAAAATTGAGTTTGAGTCAATCCAAAAAGTGTTTAGGATGTGGTTCACGATTTCAAGATCCTATTCTCCTTCTAACATCTCTTTGATTGGGTGAAAATCTTGTGTTATCTTTCCAAAAAAAATTAAGTAATGCTCTTAATGCATCAAAAACAACCTTGTCTTTACATGGAAGTCTACCCAAAAATTCCCATCGAGAATTTCTATTAGGATCCTCAATTGTTTCATGGATACCAATGAAATTTAATAGTGTTCTACTTATTTTTAGTGACTTACTTGTTTTGGTAATCAAACGATATTTTTAAGTTTTGTTGCTTACTATGGTTGATGTTAGAACACGTCGAGTAACGTTGCTATCTTTAGTGCGTGATGTTGAACCTATTGATAAATACACGCTAATTATATTTATTATAATAGTTCTTTCATCATTGGTTTTTGATGATCTTAACCTAATGATCTTATAGTGTCTCTAAAATTAATATTTTTAATCATTTCAACAATCAATTGGCACCTTTCAGCTTCACTTAAGCTCTTAAAATAGTTTTTCCATATTTTATTAGCCATTCTTCTATAAGTGCGATCAATAATTTTGTTGGGAATTGGTTTCAAAATATTTTCATCTATGTCAATTAGATAATTTGGTTTTTTACAAATAATTCAAGGAGGTGTTATGATTGGTGTGTGTTCTTGATTTGAATTTGGTACATTTGATTGATCATTCCTTGTCTCAATAGGTGTGATGATTGACACTTGCTCTTGGTTTGCATTTGGAAAATTTGATCCATCATTTATATATTCAATAGGTGTTTTGGTATTTGATTCTACATTAATACCAATTGGTATAGATGATGTACCTTCTCCTCCAACTTTTCTCATTTCACGTAGTCTTTTCATGCA
>VDFB02392508.1:0-18408 GCA_007258455.2 Sequoia sempervirens
CCCTATTACATGTTTGTTTGCAGCTCTTTGTATGCAGATTTGACAGGTTATTAGGTGTTAAAGATTGATTTCCAAGTCAACTAGGCGCTTCAAGTCAACTTGAGTCAAATTCAAGCTTAGAGAGAGTTATTTGTCTATTTTCTGCAGAACTGACTTCGGCAACCCAACAAGTAGACTTTTGCAGATCTGGTGTTGCAGAGTTACCTCTTGATTTTTCAAACATTTGGGAGAGAATTAATTTTCCACTTGTGGTGAATGAGTCCCACCTCAAGAATAAAAATCTAAATTTTGTTAGATTTCATATCCTAACAAATAGAAACTAGCTCCTGACACTTTTTCACCAGCAGGAGGACTAATTCGCCACCCTTGGCGAATGAGTCCCATTGTGAAAATTCAGTAATTTCCATCAGCATTAAAAACATTCCAAAATCATCACAATTCATCTAGGTGCACTCATATTCATCTTTGTACTTTATGTTTTGCATTATTTCTTCATTTACATAGTTATTTGCAATTCACACTGTGTTTTCAAACAAGTCATAAATCTTAGTTTTGCACTCATTTACAGTCATTCAAATTATTCAATTGTATTTAGTTAAGTTCATTTACATTAAAAAACATTGCATATATCCTAATTTGAGTGAATCATTAGCATTTTTGGCCCTATCTCTCTCCTTTTAAGTGAAAAACCCTAGAAATGCAAGAGTAGTCCATAGGGTCCATAAAATCTATGTTTCAAGCTCAGAACAATTTCGCTTGTTTGGGTGTGAAAGAGGAACATTCCTAGCATAAGAATACCTATTCAGACACGTTGGAATAGTCTGTTTGGTCACACGAACTACATAACGAAAGTTGCACCACTTTGCAACTTTCAACTACTTGCATTTGACAACTTTTTCCCTAAGTGAAAATTCACCACCACAAAAAAATTATTTCGAGATAGAAAAAACCAAAAGAGGTTATTGTAGAGAGGCCCAAAAAAATCTCATAGGATTATATGATAATTTTCTAAGTGTCACGATATCCGAGTAACAACATGTTGAAGTTTGTAGCTATTTTCCACTTTGGACCCTTAAGGGATCGATCTGGTTGAACATGGCTCAAAGTGATTGCACATGTTTGGGTGAAAAAAAGGACCATTCCTAGTGTAAAAATACATATTCAAATGTGTTGGAATAGTTTTTTTGGTCACATGAGTTGCAGAATGAAAGTTGTATCACTTTGCAACTTTCAACTACTTGCAATTGACAACTTTTCTGCAAAGTGAAATTTTGCCACTACAGGAAAATGCCTCTAAGATAGCAAAAATAGAGAGAGGTTATTGTAGAGGGGCCCAATGTGATCCCATAGGATGAAATGATAATTTTCTAAGCGTCACAGTATCTAAGTAACAACATGCTGAAGTTTGCAGCCATTTTGCACTTTGGACCCTTAAGGGACCGATTTGGTTGAATGTAGATCGAAGTAATTCCGTCTGTTTAGTTGTGAAAGAGGATCATTCCTAGCGTAAAAATACCTATTCATACACATTGGAATAGTCCATTTGGTCATACAAGTTGCAAAACAAAAGTTGCACCACTTTGCAACTTACAACTACTTGTTTTTGACAATTTTTTCCCATGTGAAAATTTTCCACCAAAGGAAAATGCCTCCGACATAACAAAAATTGAGAGAGGTTATTATAGAAGGGCCCAACACAATCCATAGGATCATACAAGAAGTTTTTAAGCATCATGGTATCCAAGTAACAACATGCTGAAGTGTGCAACTATTTTTCACTTTGAACCCTTAAGGGATCGATCTAGTTGAAGATAGCTCAGAGCGATTACACATGTTTCAATGTAAAAGAGAACCATTCCTAGTGTAAAAATACCTATTCACATGTGTTGGAATAGTACATTTGGTCACATGAGTTGCATAACGAAAGTTGCACCACTTTGCAATTTTGCACTACTTGCATTTGAAACTTTTTCTATCAAGTGAAAACTAGACACGACGAGAAAACCACTTTGAGATAGCAAAAACTGAGAGAGGTTATTGTAGATGGGCCCAACATGATCTTGTAGGATGAAACAAGAATTTTCTAAGAATCATGGAATCTGAGTAATAGCATGCTAAAGTTTGTAGCCATTTTGTACTTTGGACCCTTAATGGATCGATCCGATTGAACGTAGCTCAAACCGATTCTGCATGTTTAAGTGTGAAAGAGGACCATTCCTAGTGTAAACATACCTATTCAAATGTATTGGAATAGTCTGTTTGGTTACACAAGTAGCAGAACAAAATTTGCACCACTTTGTAACTTTGCACTGCTTGCATTTGACACTTTTTCCATCAATTGAAAATTGAACACTATGGGAAAACCACTCTGAGATAAAAAAAACTAAGATATTTTACTGTAGAGGGGCCCAACATGACTCATTGGGTCAGATGATAAGTTTCTAAGTATCACAATATCCAAGTAACAGCATGTTGAAGTTTGCAGCCATTTTGCGCTTTGGACCCTCAAGGGATCAATCTGATTGAACGTAGTTTAGACTGACTCTGTATGTTTGGGTGTGAAAGAGGGCCATACCTAGCATAAACATACCTATTTGAACACATTGGAATAGTTGGTTTGGTCACACGAGTTGCAGAATGAAATTTGCACCACTTTGCAACTTTGCATTGCTTACATTTGACCCTTTTTACATCGAATGAAAACTAGACACCACAGGAAAACCACTCTAAGATAACAAAAACTGAGAGATGTTATTGTATATGGTCCCAACGTGATCTCGTAGGATCATACAAGAAGTTTCTAAGTGTCATGCTATCCTAGTAACATGTTGAATTGTGTAGCCATTTTGCACTTTGGACCCTTAAGGGATCGATCTAGTTGAACGTAGCTTGGAGTGATTCCACGTGTTTGGGTGAAAAAGTGGACCATGCCTAGTATAAACATACCCATTAAGATTCATTGGAACAATCCATTTGGTCACAAAATTTGTAGAACAAAAATTGCACCACTTTGCAACTTTGCACTGCTTGCATTTGACACTTTTTTCATCTAGTGAAAACTGGACACCATGGGAAAACCACTTTAAGATAACAAAAATTAAGAGAGGTTATTATAGAGGGGCCCAACATGATCTCATAGGTTTATATTGATATTTTGTAAGCACCATAGTTTCCATGTAATACCCTGTCCAATATTGCTGCCCTTTTGCACTTTGGACCCTTAAGGGATTGAGCCAGTTGAATGTAGCTCAAAGCGATTGTGCTCTCTTTTCGATGGAATTAGGTAGGCAATAGACTTAACTCCATTTTCATTTTTTCTTAGTTGGATTTCAAGTGATTTTGTATATTTTAGAAGCCAATTACTAAGGGGCAGTTTGTATACCCTGTTTTAAGGGTTTTGAGTGCATTAAAATGTCATATTAAGCCTTCCACCCATTGTATGCTTCTATAACTCAATGGAAAGGCTTAGTTAGCATTATAAAACATGTGTGCAAAGTTTTGTGTGCAAGGCAGGCGAATAGAGGGTTTTTAGGTGATGCCTTCGATGTCAAATGGTGCATTTTTTAGTGGGAAATGGTGGTTTAGTGCTAGGGTTTGAAAAAATATTTGGGGTACCTGAAGTGATATCTCTTGCACTTTTAAGCTTGTGTGGACCTTTTTGAAGGTGTTTCAGGCTTTGGTTGGCTATGGGAAGGTTTGGATTATGGGTTTTCAATAAACCATTGCCTAACTTGTGAAAGAAGAGGGTATTGGGGTTTGTTATGTTAGAGGGCTTATCACACCCTAAAAGTGGAGGAATTGGTGGTTTGCAAAACTAGTTAATGCTACCCAATAGTGGTTTGTGTGTGATAGGAAGAATAAAGAGGGGTTTCTTGTTTTGTGAAATTTGATCCAAAAGAGTCTTATGATGGTTTGATGTATGTTGAAATCATTTTCTATTATGGAAGTGAGTTGATTGCCTCCCTATATTGTTATCAGAATCACTTCCTATAATAATCACTTCAAGTTTACATTTTTTTGCACTTTTTCACATTGAAAACTTTTTAATTTTTGCAATTATACATCTTTTTGAAAAATATGCAACATGAACTCCAAAATGACCCCAAAACCAACTAACATGAATTATTACATTATAAATTGGTATAATATGACCTTATTCAATTGAAAAAACTCAAAACACAAAACTAACTTAAGACTTCCATGAACCAAATTTTCTCAATAACCTTGGTGCCCCTACAACAAATTTCATTATTTTAGTAAATCTCGTTACAAGGCCTTAGGTACTATGTTCTCATAGATCTTTTACAATGTCACTGATATATTCAAGATTCTCTTATAATCTCTACATCATAGGTTCTTATTATGAGGTTAACTTCATATGAGTAACTTGAGATTCCCTCGCAAAGCTCCACATTCTCTTTTACAATGGCTTCAAATCAGAATCAAGATTTGTCAAGATCATCAAAATAAGGATGTTCAATTGTTTTTTTAGCTAAGATTCTCTTCGATGGCTCATAAATTAGCATTTTTTGCAAGGAGAGACAAAAAAGTTTTTAGTAGTTTACTTACAGATAGGAAAAGTAAAAGAAGAAAAAGAAAGAGCATCCAAAATGGAAATGAAATGAAAATAGATGGAAGGCATTGATAGATAGGCATGGTAGTCTCTCAACTTAGTCACTCTTGGTCATACATCTTCACTAGGAGTTCCAAGATACCTATTGCACACAACACCTCTCATGAATAGAATATCTTGAAATTCGAGATGCTCTTATAATGCCTACATCATAGGTGCTCATGATAAGGTTAACTTCAAATGAATAACTTGAATTCCCTTACCAAGCTTTGCACACACTTTTGTAATGGCTTAAAATCATAATTGATATTTTTCAAGATCATCAAAATAAGGATGTTGCATTGCTTTTCTAGCTAAGATTCTCTTGGATGCCTCATAGATCTACATTTTCTGCAAGGGGACACCAATTAGTGTTTAGCAAGTTACTTAAAAATAGGAAAATTAAAAGAAGATGATAGCATTGGCATCAAACAAATTAATGTGCATACAAGTATAAAATTAATAAGAACCAATGTGCATATACTTACTGTTGTGCAGTTTTTGCACACACGCCCCACTTGGAGTGGGGGACCCCCTTTCTTCTTTGTGTCTTTGACCTTCGATTTTATTGGATTTATCATTTTGGGGTCTTGACATGTTGGTTTTGCTGGCTTCACCCTTGCCTTGGGGTTGATATTGATTGAAATTGAGTTTTTGGCCAAGTCCGGGTTTTCACCTGGATCCGGGATTTTCCGCCTCTGGCAGATTTCTCCGGCCCCGGTTCTTTGTCCGTCTCTTGCCGGATTCTCCGATGCCGGGTTTTTGCCTAACTTCGGGATTTTCTGGTCCAGACGGATTTTCCCGGATTCCGTCAAAATCCCGATCTTCCTGATTTCCCCGGTTTCTGCATTTCCGCGGAATCCGTGTCTCCGCGCATTCCGAAATTCCACTTGGGGCACGGGTTTCCGGACTTGTCAGAAACGTCTTTTCGCGCATTAATGGCTGAGGTATCTTGGTTCAGACGGGTATAAGGGCGAATTTAGGGCATTTTCTGATTCATTCCAACTTCGATTGCTTCCTTGTTTTCTGCTCTGGCGATTCAGAACTTTCGTTTGAGCTTTGAGGTTTGATCTTGGTTTATTTGCGCGTGGATTGCTTGAGTGTTGCTGCCAGTATCTCGTTGCTTGGACGTGTTGTCACGTGGATTGATTTTCTAAGCTCGATTTCTACTCGTCTTGATCCATGGTATGTATTCATCGCCCTTCCGTTTGCTTGCATGGTGATTTGGGGTTTTCCTGTACTGGGCATTGTTGAATTTTGGGTTCGGCTCATGTTTTGACTTTGGGTGTCGTATTTATTCAGTCGGGTTGATCCATTTTTTTTATTATTGAGGCCCATCTCTCGTGCCCTATGAGTTCCGTTTATCCGCTTGATTGCATATTTACACTTTAGACGGAATTCTGGGTCGTGTTGCTTGATTGTTTTGGGTGCGGGATGTGTTACCACGCGAATTTAGGGTTTTCTCGGTATTTCGGTTAAAGCGATGACTTGATCTTGTGTTTGAATGACTTTCGCCTCGTTTTGTGTTGGCTTCCCTGTCCTGTGAGGATTAGAGGGCTTTTAGGTAAATCCTGAATTGATATTTTAACCCTAAAAGCTTGCTCTGGTTTTAATGGCGGATATGTGGTTGTTCGATTTAGGGCATCGTCATTTTAGTATGGGATCCTTCCTTTGAGTGCTTCTGAGTGTTGGAACCCTTTGCATATTCGAGTCTGGTGATTGTCGTCAGTTTTGGGTTCATTCGAGCTTTGATATTGAAGATCTTGTGGTCGCTCCTGTTTTGGTGCACGCTTTGCCATTTTTCGGGTTTCCGAGGCTGTCGCGGAATTTCCGGTCTCCCGGATTTTCCCGGTTTCCTTTTATTCCGCGGACAGGGTTAATTTCCGGTGCATTTGATGCTGTCCGCGAAAGTCCGTCCCATTCGGATTTCTCCGGATTTCCTGTCTGATTGCATTCTGTTGTATATTTCGATGAGAGGATTGATGGAGTGATTGATAATGCTTATTTCTTGATTGCCAATGAATAAAATTAATGGTTATCCTTCGATTTTCCGAGCGTATTAATGATTTACATGGCTAATAGTGCTTTGGTGGCGGGAGTCCGTCTGGGTCGGATTTCTCTGGAATTCCGCCCCGAATGTATTTTCCTGGATTATTTGATTTCCCCGGATCTCAGAAGATTGGCAATTGGCATTTGGTTTTAATGGATTTGTATGATGTATGCTAACCTTTTGGATGGATATGAGCCTAATAATTAATTTCTAATAATGATTCTTGGATGTGCAGGCTGAATCAAGCAAAGCTGCTGCTGGGAAGTCCAAAGGTGGTGCGGGGGCATCTGCAGTTTCCGAGACAGAAAAATTGAGATTAGACATGAGGAGTCAGGTCCCAGAGAGTAAGATATCCTCTGTGTGGGCAGATGTGTCCGATACCAACGTTGGTGCCTGGCGTTACGAAGAATTCAAACAGAGAACAGCTGAGAGGGACCAGTCGGCATTGAGGCAAGGGATGATGAACTCAGGTTTGGTACATGTGGCAGGGTTCCCTCCAGCAGTCCAGTGCTACGAGCTGATTTTGGAGTGTGCTAGACAGTACGCTTTCGACACACAGATGGTGGTTAGTACTGAGGGACGAGTGTTAGCGAATTTCAGTCCAGCCTCCATTGCCCGGGCCTTCAGCATGCCGGATCTCCCCTCGGTTTGCGCCCTAAACATTGACACGGCCCGCACGTATTATGAGAACGAGCCAGTTAAGGCTCAACAGCTTATCAACTCATGGCTTGAGAAGCCCAAGTCTCACCACTCTAAATTGCCCAAACAGTTGCACAGGGTGAAGTTCAGGCCAGATATTTATGATGCCATCACACTGTTGAGCAGGGTGGCCGGACTCAAAACTGCCGGGGTATTGGAAAGTTGGATGGTCCATGTGATCACCAAGATAGGCCAAGGAACGAATTACCACTGGGCAGGACTTATCAGTGCAGAAATAGATAGGCAACTGAGGAATGTTTTGGAAGGAAAGAAGTTTACCATGTCCTCCTTTGTTATATATATACTGGCCATCTCCTATCCCTACAAGGGACTTACTCCGGCAGGAACTATTGGACAGGACATTATCTATGAGGTCTATCCGGAATTGCACCTCGGGCACGGAGATTATAGGAGGGCCAATGATGCCTTCACTATGCACATTACCCGGACCCTTCAGAATGCGGAGCACATCAGATTGTCCGATGGGGCTAAGGGGTTGATTAAGAATTATGGGGCCTGGTTCATCCAGTTCCCCACTTTCACTTATCTCCGGATTGATGGATGCCCCGTTGCTCCCTACAGATTGCCCAGGTATCCCACTGACCACATAGTGCTACTGGAGGTCGTAAGACAAATTTGTGAATTCGATACGGTGGTCAAGAAGGAGAAACATAAAACTGGTTTTGGAGGTGACTTCCCTCTTGGGATTGGCGTGGATGTGATGTGTCCTTCCATTCAATCAGCTCACACTGCAGGTGAGGAATTGGCCGCCTATGGATTCTCTTTCCATTCAAAGAGAATGAATTTTGACATCACCGGAGGGGCACAGAAAAGGGCTACCCGGGAATACAGGCACAAGGAGGACTTGGAGGACTACTGGGTCAACATCAAGGATGACCTTGATGCACGAAGGAAAAGGTATTCCCGGCTGCCAGTGGAGGCAATTAGGCAGTACAATGTGAAGCTGATTCCAGATCAGCTGGAGGATGATGGAAAACTGGTCCAGGACCATGTCTATGAGCCCATCAAGGATAGGTCAGTAGCAGATATTGATTGGAATGAGCCTGAGGTGACAGAGTTGGAGGACTTAATGGCTCCGGCGCTAAAATTTACCTTTGCTTGGATCAAACATGAGGTATGGGTATTGGAAAATGCCAATGTACCCTTCACTTTCGACCTGATGGGGAATCTTAACCCCATGTCCACCTCTGAAGAGTCCGGGGAAGAGGACCCCAAGGGGAAGGCAGCCAAGGCCTCTCCTTTCAAAATCAAGGTCAGAAGCCCTAAGGGGACTCAACCTGCAGCAAAAAGGAAACCTATTGGCAAACGCAGGTGGAAGACCCTGACTATCAGCAGGTCCTCGGACGAGGAGGAGGCGGGGAAAGCTGAGGAGGAGGATGTTCCTCCACCGCCCAAGAAGGCCAGAACTACAAGGGCGGCGAAGAAGAAAGGCCAAACGACTTCGGAAGATGAGCCTCCAGTTGTGGATGCAGAAAGCTCCGGAGGGGAGAAGACCAAAGTATACATTAGAAAATCTAGAACTCCTTCCCCAAAGGATGCCGCTCAGCCAACTGACTCTTCTCCAATATCGCCAGCCACTGAACAGGACAAGCCTGTCTCTCCTCCACAGGGTGTAACAGAGCCGGTAAATCCGGATGAGCAGGAAATCAACGGAGAGGCAGAGCTGTTTAAAGAAGGGGCATTATTCAGTGAGGCTGCCGAGCTCGAGGTAGAGACAGAAGAAGGGCACACTTCTCCCTTGGTGCAGTACGAGGACTCTCCGGAGAGTGAAAAGGGCCGCGGATCGCCAGAACCAGAGAAAAGCATCCCCGCTGGAACTCCATCGCCGGTGCTTCCTGAGTTGGGATTTGAGGAGACGGATCAAGGTGAACAACCTCCAGAGAAAGATGATGACAAGGCAATAGAAGGAGAAGAAGTCGAGGTGGTGGTAGCAGAAGAGGAGAAAGCTACAGAGGACCCGGGGAAAACTGACACAGAAGGAATCCGGACAGACCCCGCGGCCCCGGACTGGTTAGAAAAAGAAATAGCGAGGAAGAAGCAGGTGATAGTGGAGGACACTCCTCTCGACTGGGATGCAATGTTATCTCAGATTGGAAAGGGGAAAAAGAAGAAGGCTGCTAGGATAATTTCCCGGGTGGAAAGGGATGAGGTGCATAACCGTGTAGTCCACATCGCCACCCCTGTTGCAGATAAAAAAAGAGATGAGGTAGTAGGCCAAGATTACAGTGTCCAAACCATTAACCTTGGGCCAGCTTCCCTAGAACAAGACATTGAGGAATTCGAGGGGTCAAGTGCTGTGATTCTGGATAGATTGAAGAAGGAGACTCAGACAAAGAGAGAATTAAAAAGGGAAAATGAAAGGTTGAGAAAAAGCTTAGAAGAGGTCATGAAACCTCTACAGTCCCTCCATCCGTCCTCCTCTTCTACTCCCGGATTTCTGCCAAAGGAAACAATTTCTGGCATAGAGAAGATGAAGGCTTCCACACAAGCTGCCATAGACTGGTTGATGAGTGTTCGGACACAAGGGGATGAAGCTATTAAGGAGATCCTGTCTGTTGGCAAGGATGCAGTCCAAGGAAAAGAGCTGATGGAAAGCATCCTTTCTCAGGATAAGAATGATTTTGATTCCCTGCTGCTGAAGACAAAGATTATTCTGGGGCATGGCAGGGAACAATTGGGCAAGGACGGAATTCTTCCCTCTTCCAGGTTGGATGAACCATGGGAATGGTTCGAAGCATTACAGATAAGGCAGGGAGCCCTGAAAAAGATACAGAAACGAAGAAAAGCCATCGATGCCGACCTTACTGCAATTTATGATGGTTGCATTGCATTTTTTGAAGTGATGACAGGGAGGAATAAGATGGCTCCTAAGTACATGAGTTTGGATCAATTGAAGGAATGGTGGCATGAGTTTTATGCCCCGGATTCTGATGAGGTTGTCACTGGCCATATGCTTGATGATGCGGCTATATATTTGGCAGTGATAGATAAATACCTGACCAGCAGAAAGGATTGGAAGAGGACCATTGAGCGGTCCAATGAAGGGATTGAGTCAATTAAATGCCGGCTCAAGGTTTTGCCTTTGCCACCTGTTGCTGAGTTGGAAGGAGTTTTCTCGAGGGTCCAAGGGTCACCAGCGCGGAGGAAAGACAAAGGAAGTGGCAATTAAGGTTTATCTCGAGATTTGTGCTTCCCTATTATCATAGGGCATACATTGGACCGGACTTCCTTGGAAACTGTGCCTTGGCCGACTTGGATGATGGCATTGAATGTGTGCCTTAGTTTGTTTCCTTGGCCGACCTATTTTGGCAGTTTTTATTTTTTTGTAAAATGTTTGGCTGGGCCGACATGTTCTAAAATTTGATAAATAGGCATTTTTGCCTTATTGTAAGGGACAGTTCAGAAGATTTTGATAGTAGAGATTAGCAAGAGCAATAGTTAGAGTTTTAGAATTTCTTAAAGCAGATATCATATTCAGAACAGTTGAATTGTTGCAGCATTTGATGATTAATACAATTGAAGGCATTGTGGTTTTCCTGGTGAAATCCTTTGTGTTACCTCATCTTGCATGGTTCTTTGTTCTATCTTTTACATTGCTTGAAGATCTAGGGTTTATTATTCAGAAATAAATTAGTTTAGTTGGATAAATGATGTATGTGATTTCATATTTGGAATGTCGGTAGCTATCTTTGGTCTATACTCCCAGTAACTATCTGATTGTAGTAGGCTGGTGAAGTCAACCTGGGCCATATATATTCAAATGTGCTTAAGTTCGGTTGTAGATGCAAGTCTATGATTTGAAAATTTATACTCCTCAGAAGATTGCACTGTTCTTGTAAAGATTGCCTTGTGGGTCGAACAAGAATTGGTTATTTGAGATAGGTCCATTCCAAATATATGTCATTTGCATTGCTTGTCTGTTCAGTAATTTAGATTTTATTACCTTCCCTGCATCCCTATCTTTTGCAATTTCTTCATTATTCGGTTAGATTTAGGATTCAAGATCATCATATTGTTAGATCTGATAAATTGAAAAGGTTCAGTTTGCTTGTAGTAAGGTCCGATTGTGATTACCAGCAATTTCACATTTCATCTGAGTTGTTTTATGCATTGTTATGACCTAACACCCGAGAGACCTTGGGGTGATTTTCAGTAATTCATTATTGGAGATTACCTTTCAAGAGAGACAGGATTTTGTATTCTGTCTGAGTTGTTGCTGTGCAGAAAACACCATCAACAGATTGGCGCTAGAAGGAGGGCCTGAATGAGCACATTGGATCATTTCTTGAATGCCATCTCTCCAGAGAGATTTAGGAGAAATACCAGATCCACCACCAGAGAGGAAGATTTAGAGGAACTTCAATTTCCCAATAGGTCAAGAAGGACTAGAGGGAGAGGAGAATCATCATCGCCCGCTCCATCACCAACATCATCCACATCCTCATATAGGGGAGTATCATCATTACCTATCCCTTCACCAACATCATCCATATCTTCACATCCTGAGGTTGAAGCAATACCCGTTCCTGAAGAGGTTCCCCTTCAACAGTTCCAGCCTGCCATTAACCAACCACAACCTCCACCCCCGCTTTTACCAATGGCTTTCCTTGCCAATAATCCGTCACCTTTGTCCTTCGGAGCTTATAATGTAATGCCTAAAAATCCTGAGCATTTCTGCTCGAAATTCCATGTAAATGACCCGAACAGAACTGCAGAAGAACACATAAGGATTTTCCAAACTTTCCTTAAAGACAGAGGAATTGTCCATGAAGATGTTGCTTGTAGGTTATTCCCTTACTCCCTGGGTGAAGAAGCTTTTTATTGGTATAACCACCTCCCTGCTGGCTCAATTCAGAACTGGGGTGACCTTGAGAAAACCTTTATGCAAAAGTTCCGAATACCCATCAGTGCTAATGAGCTATACCTGCAATTTATCAAAGTCAAGAGAGAAGTCAACGAACCCATAGCCAGTTTCAATAATAGATTCCATCGTGCGTTCACCAGATTGCAAGACCCATATGTCCTAGATGATGGTACTGCCTTGGGAGTATATTATGAAGCTCTGGATAGTCTAACAGCAACCTTTCTGAAATGGAGACCTAACCCTCCAGCTACCTTGACAGATGCTTATACGGAGGCTGTCAAGCTTAGCACAGACTTGAGACAGCACTTGACGGGGCCATTGCCCTCTCTGGGACCCGTCGCACATCCTAACCAGATTTAGGTAGTAAATCAGGCCCTCACCAATCACACCCCTATTATGAATCCGGTTCCTCAATTATCAATGGTACCACACCCTGGTCATCCTATGAATCAGGTTTCTCCTATGATGAACTTCCCTCAACAGCAGGTTAACCAGCCTATGTACCAGTCACAATCAAATAGCTTCCCGGCTTATCTGCAGAATTCGGAAGTGTTGCATCAATCTCTGGGATCCGCCCCAGTACCCGTCCCACCTCTGAGTAACCCAAACCAGCCTCCCTACCGAGACCCTAATAAGGAAAGAATTGACGAAATGGCTGAACAAATAAAGAAGCTAAATCTAGAGGTGACTTATTTGAGAAACCAGAATAGCCAATTGCAAGCTGCTCAAAAGGGAATGCAATCCAATCAGAACAGGGAGTTCTCACAAGGGCAGAATTTCGACAGGGGACAACGCAATGACAGAGGGTTTTGCAATGACAGAGGGTTTTACAATGACAGAGGGTATAACCAGGATAGAGGTTTCAACAACGATAGGAGGCAAAACTTTGATAGAGGCCAAGGAAGTGGGTCAGGATTTGACAAAAGGCCATCACAGGGACAGAACAGAACTTGGAATACAGGGCCTAATAATGGAGGAGTTCCTACTCCATTGGATCAGCCAGACAATCAGATTGTTAATCAATCTGCCAACCAGCCAGTTAGTCAGGATAAACCTCCCACCGGGGTGTATCTCGCAGAAGCAGCCCTGTCAGGATGGTGTAGGCTTCACAAAACAAGTCAGCATTCAGAACTGGAATGTCCCGAGTTCCAGACTGCGGCTTCTATCTTTCAGTATGAGGTAGAGAATAATGTGAATGGGCAGGAGATTGTTCCTTCCAATTCATATGATTCCCCTGTGCTGGTGTTGAACCATGCTCCTTTTCCCACTAGTAATGAAAATGTACCAGAAGAACCTGATTTCCAGAAAGATGAAATTGATCAGATTTGTAATGGAGATGAAGTAGCTCAGCTGTTTAACGAAGGGGAGTCTCTCTAGATCCCACAATGCAAGTAACAATCGCCTTATCACGGTGTCCAAGTAGTACCTTTTAGAAGATAGGCAAGCTCGTGTGAACCACGAGAGGTAGAGGAACCATCTAAAGAAGTTTCTACTGATATGAGTGAAGAACAGATGGCTTCGTACGTCGCAGAGGAATTCAAAAAATTAAAGGTAAACCTTTCTGCTTTTGAATTGTTGAGGTTCCCAGCAATTAGAAAGGCTGTCTTGGGTACTTATGATGCAAATTCAAAGACATTGGACAAATCTTCTGGGGAGCATGACAGCCAGACCTCTAGTTTTCAGCCTGTGAACACACAAAGTCAGACACCGAATAGGACTAATCCCCCCTGGAGATAGAGGAAAAGAAAAGGACAGAACTCAAGTGGCCCAGATGGATACTCAGCCCACTTTGTTTCAAGGAAAAACGGAGACTCCTCCATTTCTGATTTCTGTCAGAATCTTTGGTAAGAACCTCCATAATTGTCTGTTGGATTCTGGTGCTTCCACTAATGTGATGCCTCTTGGAGTTTGTAGGGCTCTGGGAATTACACCTGCTGATTCCCAGAAGAAGGTGACTCAGTTGGATAGGACCGAAGTAAGTGTGGTAGGGGAACTTAACATGATCCATATGCAAATCGCTTCTGATCCTAGAATCCAACAGGTTATTAACATTCAGGTAGCTGACATTCCTGATGCGTACGGTTTAATTTTAGGAAGAGATTTCACCAGGGCCCTGAATGGGTATGTGTCTACCGACCACTCTCACATGTGGCTTCCCTGGAAGGGAGTGCCCAATCAGATAAGGATTGAGAGGGAGCCTAGAATGAAGTACATGATAACAGAATACCAAAAGACTTCGACCGAAGTTCTCATATCAGAAGCTGGAATGGGAAACTACTTGCTATCGCCCCATATGAAGAATCAGATGTGGAAGAGGTGCTGATGTTGCATACGATGCCAGTGGACGCTGAAACAGGGTCCAGTCTTGTTGAAGTCCTAACAGAATCAGTTGAGGAAGAAGAAGAATCTGAGGATAGACAGATCAGCTTACTGGACAATTTCCAGGATTTCATTAAGCAATGTGTCGAAAATCAAACTCACTTGGGAAGGAGGACAAGTTTTAAGGAGTTACTCTTGCCGAATTGGTGCAGAGTCCACAATGCTTCTCACTCAGAATTGGAGTGTTGCTTGTGTCAGACAGCAGTGAAAGAAGTGTACAAAAGCATAAATCCATCTCAGGAGGTTGGCACAGATGAACAGAGTCTGCAGGCAAAGTCTGAGAATCAGAAACCTATTGTGGCTGTGAAAACCTCTATTACTGATAAACCAAAAGACAAAATGAAGAAGACCACCACTGCGGAATACTGGACTCTGAAGTTTGATGGATCTAAGTCCAAGCAAGGGGCTGGAGCTGGATTTGAATTGATAAGTCCCAAAGGTAAGAGTTTCTTCGCAGCTCATAGACTCCAATTTCATTGTACAAATAATGTGGCTGAATATGAAGCTTTAATTCATGGACTCCTTATGGCACTCAAGAAAAGTGTCAAGGTCCTACAAGTTTTTGGTGACTCAGAATTAGTGGTCAAACAAGTAAGAAAGCAGTATGCCTGCCACGACAGGAGAATGACCAACTATAGGCATAGAGTGTGGGACCTCATTGAGGGGTTCGACGCTTTTAATATCCAATTGATCCCAAGGAAGAAGAATCAAACTGCTGATTCTCTAGCTCAAGCGGCCAGTACTTTGCAGCCCCTGTCTTTGTCAGGATTGAAGAAGTTTACTGTTGAATTAACTCCTGTCCCGTCAGTCCCCGACAATGTGACTAATTTTTAGGTGTTTGAGGATGATAAGCATATCCTTGACTTTATCACGAACACTGATGTTTTTGCTTCACAGATCATTGACGAAACAGAACCTCAGGAAGCAGAATTGGATCTGGAAGGTGTGCTAAATTTGAAGTCCAATACTATTCCGAGGGGAATGGTACAGCTGGAGAGGATTTTTGATATGGACAAAATCAGAGATCAGGAACAGGAATCTAAGAAAGAGTCTATCAGTGGGTAGTGTGACACTCACAATGTAGGCACTGAAGATGATGTAAGGAATGTTTTCATTGGTAAGATTTGTACCCCTGAAGAAAGACAGGGAATAATCAGAGCCCTATACGACTTTCCAGACATAGTGGCCTGGGGTTATGAAGACTTGAAGACTTACGATACATCCATCATAACTCACACTATACCTCTCAAGCCAGGTGCTAAGCCCTTTAGACAGAGGTAGAGACCTATTAATGCGCTGTTGGAGCCACTCATACAGAAGGAAGTTCAGAAACTGCTCTCCGCTAGAATTATATTTCCTGTCAGGCATTCTACTTGGGTGGCAAACCTGGTGCCAGTTAGAAAAAAGAACGGTGAAATTAGACTCTGTGTTGACTTCAGAAATCTGAACAGGTCATCTGAAAAAGATAATTATCCGATTCCCTCGTTGGATGAAGTGTTGCAAGTGGTTAATGGATCGCAGATGATGTCCTTCCTGGACGGCTATTCAGGATATAATCAGGTGATGGTCCAGTATGAGGACAGGCACAAGACTGCCTTTACAACCAAGTGGGGAAATTTCGCCTACAGGAGGATGCCATTCGGGCTTATTAATGCAGGAGCCACGTTTCAACGAGCTATGGATATCGCTTTCAAAGACATCATAGGAAAGTGCATTATCATTTACATGGACGATCTGACTGTTTTCTCCAAAAACAGAGGGGATCATATCTCAGATCTGCGTAAGGTGTTCCAGAAGTGCAGGGAATTCGGCATCTCTTTGAATCCCAAGAAGTGTATCTTCGGAGTTACAGAAGGCAAACTGCTGGGCCATGTGATATCAGAAAAGGGCATTGCTATAGATCCGGAGAGGGTGGAAGCCATCCTAAGAATTCAGCCGCCTGCCAGCAAGAAAGAGATGAAATCTTTCTTTGGTAAGATTAATTTTGTCAGGAAATTCATCACTGGATTTGCTGAGATTGTCAAGCCACTAAATGCCATGTTGAAACAAGATGCCAAGATCGAGTGGACCACAGAAGCGAAGCAGTCCTTTGCAGAGATTAAGAGAGCCATTGCTGATGCTCCAGTGTTGGTGAGTCCAGACTATAGTAAACCGTTCTATATTTATTCCTTTGCTTCAGACCACTCATGTGCTGGAATGCTAACACAAAAGTCTGATGAGGGGAATGAGCATCCCATCGCTTTCATGAGCACGCCATTGAAGGATGTTGAGTTGAAATACCCATATGTGGAGAAGCAGGCATATGCCCTTGTTCGAGCAGTAAAGAAATTTAGGCACTATATCCTCAGAAACAAGGTGTTTGCAATTGTTCCTGATTCTGCAGTTAAGTTATTGCTGATGCAGAATGAGTTAGGGGAGCGCAGAGCTAAATGGGTAACCATGCTACAGGAGTATGACATTGAGATCCAGCCCATGAGGCTGGTAAGAGGACAGGGACTCACCCAGACCATGGCAGAGATAGGTCCTGAATTGTCTGTCTGTAATTATGACGTTGGAGCGGTTTCACCAGATGGTTGGTATGATGATATAGTTTATTATTTGTTGAATCAGCGAGCTCCTGATCGTTTAAATGCAGTACAGAGGCGGGCCTTGAGACTGAAAAGTGATGGTTTCATGCTGAAAGGGGCCATCCTATACAAGAAGAATCACGAAGGTATTTACTTAAGGTGCCTTGGAAAACAGGAAGCAGAAAGAGTAATAAATGAGTTTCATGAGAAATATGGCACCGGTCACGGTTCTGCTATTGCTACTACGAACCAGATTTTACGGGCGGGATACTACTGGCCTACACTATTCAAGGATGTTCATCATCATGTTCGGACCTGTCACACTTGTCAAGCTGCAGCGACACGGGAAAGGTGTGCAGCGCTCCCGCTCCAGTCTGTTATTGAGGTAAAACCTTTTGCTCAATGGGGTATGGATTTCATCGGCCCCATCAATCCACCATCTTCTGCTGGACACAGGTATATTCTCACCATTACTGATTATTTTACAAGGTGGACTGAAGCATTTGCTTGTAGGCAGTGTACATCAGAAGTAGTAATCGATTTCTTAGAATCTGCCATTCTCAATCGGTTTGGATGTCCTTTCGCTGTTGTGTGTGATAATGGTCCTGCCTTTGCATCTTTGAAATTCTCAAACTGGGCTTTTGATCATGGCATTGTTGTTAAGTTTGCATCTAATTATTATCCCCAGGGGAATGGTCTAGCTGAATCCTCTAATAAGAACCTGTTGACTGTTGTCCGAAAACTGTTAGAGAAGAACCCAAAGGATTGGCATACCCAGCTTAGGTTTGCTCTTTGGGCCGATCGTACTCGGGTTAAGTCCTCCATTGGTACCTCTCCTTATCATTTAGTGTACGGTCTGGAACCAGTTTTCCCTATCCAGCTTAAAATCCCAACTCTGCAGTTTATCAACCAGTTTTATGATGAGGGTGATAGAAGGGAAGCGAGATTAGCTGAATTGTTGCATCTTGAGGAAAAACGGGATAATGCCCTTGAAAGATTCGCCAAACACCAGGGGGTAGTCAAGCGATGGTTTGACAGGAGAGCTAAGGTCAAAGCCTTTAGGATTTCTGACCTTGTCCTGTATTGGGATAAGCCGCATGATCAGAAAGGTAGCCATGGTAAGTTTGATATATTATGGCTTGGTCCTTACCAGATTGCTGAAATTCTGGGAGATAATGCCTTCCGTTTGAGGACTCTCACGGGAGAGGACATGCCA
>VDFB02392509.1:0-20939 GCA_007258455.2 Sequoia sempervirens
AAATAAACTTAATGTTAATCTAGTGTTGTAATGTGTCTTACACATTCACATTGAATATTGTGCCTTCCTAGGCTGTGTGGACCTCATTTTAGTGTTGTAAAGTGTATTTAATCACACTTTCACATTGAATTATGTGTCCCAAGCCCTAATTACTCTTTACATCATCATTAATATGCCCCTATTACCCCATATTGTGCATCCCAAGGCAATATTTGATGAAATACTCAACAAAGTCACCATAAAAACCTTAGTTTCTTACTTCCTAGCATCCTAGTTGTCAAATGGGCCCCACTAGGACTACTTCCTAGCATCCTAGTTGTCAAATGGGCCCCACTAGGACTAATTCACCACTTGTGGTGAATTAGTCCCTGCCAGGTGGGATTGATTCACCCAAGGTGATGAATGAGTCCCATTTGGGCCAATTTTGACCTTTGAGCAAGACAAATTGAAATTTAAGTTTATTATTGTTTACATGTTGGCCTTATGGATCCAATTTACAGGGAAATAAGGAGAATTCCCTATAAAATCATGTCTCTAAACCCTAATTTACATTAATTAGCTCATTCACACATCTCTCATCATTCATTCTTCATTTATCTTCTCTATCAAGTCAAGCAAGTTAGGGTTTCATCATTGCAAGTCATTAAGATAGCTTCCTAAGGCATTCAAGGGAAGATTCTTCATGTTTTGCTATAGAAATTCAAGATCAATCATAATGGAAAGGTTTTAATCCATTATTGCATGCTTCATTACATTCTTTCATCATTTTGGTTTAATTAACTACAAAGGGGTTTGACCAAGGCAAACCCCCATGCCCTAACATTCAATATTTATCCTTCTCTTCTTATGTGTTTGTAGAATTAGGCATCGTGGAGACTTTGAAATAATTGAAGATTGCATTGCAATGTTGTTCAAGTCATCTCTTCATTGGACAAGTCAAAATACCCGCAAAAATCATTTTTAGGCCCGAATTCGACAGTTTCAGAACCAAACACCTAGAGAAGCAGAAAGTACAGATCGAAGGCTCCTGTTTCCACCTTTGAATCTTTAGAAATTAAAAAGTGGACTCATTCTCCATGAGTGGCGAATGAGTCCCACTTCTAGGCCTATTTTTGGTTTTCTACATTTTTGGACCCCCATTTGTCTGAAATGGGTTCTAGAATAGTTTTACAGAATTGGGACTAATTCGCCCAGAATGGCGAATGAGTCCCACCAGGCCTAAAAAATCAACATCAACAACATTCCATAAGTCATTTCTAGTCTCCACCTAGATATCAAGTGTACTCTTCCAATTTCATCCATTTTTGTTTAGTTTTGCATTCATTTCTTGGTATTTCTATATATCACGTGTTTTCAAACAAGTTGCATTTCTTTAGTTTCCATTCAATAATCAATAGTTTTTATTAATTTCCTACATTTACATCATTGAATTTAGTCATAATTTCATCATACATTCCTTTATTTGAGTGAACCACTTAGATTTTGGGTGTGGGATCTATCTCTTTCCTTTAGGTGAAAAACCCTAATTGAGCAAAAGAGACATAGAATTTCACACCCTTAAAATCTTTGGTTCAACAAGTAGTCTTGAGAATGGAGAGGATCCACTAGGACACAATGGGTGTTGGTGTGGTAGATGCGTGATGAGGAGGTAGTTCCCACAAAAGATAACAATCATCGCTGCTCGTAAAACAATAACAGAATGTAAAGAATCAATGCGCCGAAAACTTAAACATGTTGTTCTCGAGTAAATGGCATCGATTAGGTGTAAAGAACAAATCTGGGCTTAATGTCGAGATCAAGATAGAAGAGTCGAATAGTCGTCGGTTTCATCGTTGTAAATACAAAGAGTAAAACAGAGTAATGTAACTGTCGCGTCGTTAAAGCTTTCAATCAAAAAGTAAAGTAAAGTAAGCAAAGATCGTCGGCATCATCGTGTGCTCGTCGGCAAAGTAAGAGCAGTCCCTATTGATGAAGAAGTTGCAGCAATGACGTGCCACGAGGAAGGCATGATAATAGAAAAATAAGAAGAGAGAGATGAAAAGGTGTAGAAAATAGACTTTGGGAGTCCTATGTTTGATGGAGAAGTTGGTGAGGATGATCCCCTACTGAAAGAGGAGATGAGAAGAATCAAAAGATTCTTGGAAGGAGAAGTGAATAGTAAAGAAGAAGATTTGATGTTGCATGATGGTCCAGTGTTTGATGAGGAACCTGATAAAGATCAAGGGTTGCTTGAAGAGATACAAAAAATTGAACAATTGTTCAGTGTAGCAGTGAAGAATGTTGCACCCAATGATGTTGGAGTAAAGAAGAATGGTACACTTGGTGACGATGGAGCAGCGAAGGAGTATGAGGTAAACTCTATTGTTTATGAGTTTTGTGATATTGATTTTGAAGTGCATGTACCTGATGAGATGAGTATCATGGTAGAGAAAATTATGGAATGTGTAGATGTGGTATAATGGAGTAGAGATGCCTACTTGCGGGTGGAAGTTGTAGAGGATGTGATAGGAGAGATTTAGTGGAGGTGGATGGTTAGAGGTGGGTTTGAACCCACGGAAGAGGAGAGGAGTACGGAAAGTATTTGGCGGAGGAGGTCAAGATTTGGTGGATGTGAGTCCATGAGCCCGGGAAAGAGGAAGAGGGTGAAGTGTTGTTGGAGAATGGTGGTGTGTATTTTGGCATGATGTTAGAAAAGATGAAAGAAGGATTAATTTTCAACACCTTAGACAACGAAGGAGTTTTCTGTAGGTTGATGTCAACCTGAAAGATTGATTCCATCACTCAAATCCACCATTGTGAGAATATGCACACAATCTTTCTACCCGACATGTTTGATGTAGGAGCACCCGGGCACATGCACAATCAACATCACAAAAAAAGAGTTTGTAGTTTATTTTTCAATTTTGGTTTTGTTCATATTTGGTTTCTCTTGCTTTAGTTCAACACCTAAACCTCTTAAATTTGATGCTTTAATGAGAGGTTTCATTTGCAATTTCCTTCTTTGACATGTATGTAAAATGTAAAAGCATAGCCCAAGTACATGAATCATTCAACCCAATGCCACATACGATGCTGATTTGAACAAATGGATTTATCAAAGAAGTCTTAGAAAAATATTGGGAGGCATAAAGCCAAATAAAAGATTTGTTGCCCGATTCATCTTGTAAAATAACACTATAATATTGAATCTTGAAATAAAGTTTTAAATTTCGATGGAAAAAAAAGGATCAAAGGAAGATTAAGGGGCCATTTAAAGATTTTAATTTGAAGTATACAAAAATACATAATGGAAATGAAAGGGAAATGGTTTGCTTTTGGTCTTTCAATTTAGAAAGATGCAGATTTAAAAAAATGCAAAAAAGAGGAAAATAAGGGATCGACTAGAGGTTGCGCCTTAGGGAGAGGCAAATAACACTGAAGAGAATCATGAACTGGTGAGTGGCTGCATTTGAAAGTTTTGGAGTTTAAAAAATTTAATCAAAAAAATGGTAGAGATAAAGAGAGGAGCATCGACCAAATAGTGGGAGGAGATAGCCTTGGGAAGTAGGCAATATCATGGGGAAGAAAGGTCACACCAGGAGCAGAGGAGAGATCCATGAATAAGAGAAGGGTCAACTAAAGGGACCATGTGAAGTTTGTAAGTTAGTTGCTTGGTGGAGGAGAGAGCTGCACTAAGAAAGAAAGTTGAAGCAACTGCATATGAAATGAAGTTGTGTAAAATTGATATATATATTTTTTAAATGCACAATTGTTAGGGGCTGTACGATGAGTAGAGGTAGCATGGAAGGAAAATTAGGGTCACATGTAAGTGGAGAAGCTGAAGGTGTGGACTATGATGGATCACACAAGTAGTGTGGAATGGCATAAGATTCTAGTGAATGTAAAGGAAAACATTTTTGTAATGCAATTTTTTTTGTATTTGAATTGAAATCAGTAAAATTCAATTTTTTTGCAAATTGATATTGTATTTGGGTAGAGTTTGTCTATGCAACTTGTTTGGTGTTTTGAGGTGTTTGGAAGAGGGGAGAACCCTCTACATCACAATACATTATATGATAGTTGACAAATTTGTTTGACATTCTAGCTATGAGTCATCCAAAGGGGAACTTTGAATCTGAAGAACAAAGGAAGGAATATCAAAGAGAATACCAAAGAGAATATTGAAAATGACAAAGGGAGAAAATGATAGATGCACAAAGGGAAGAGCAAAGAAGGAAAATAAATGAATAAGATAGAGCAAGATATGCAAGATGAAGACTAGAAACAACAACCGAACAATTAGATTTACAAACAAGACGGGAAGAAAATGCACACACATCAAATACGAATGGCCTACTTGCCACATATTTCAAAAGAATGCAATCGGTCTTTCGTAACCACTTAGAATTGTACAAATCACCACCAGTTTGTTATGTTTGTGAAGAAACATACATTGGAATCAACATTGTAACTACTATAGAAGATACTCTATACAAAATATGTAAACAAGAAAGAGGAATAAATAGATTCTCAATTCAAAATAATATGAATCTATGATCACAACCACTTGAACTAGCAAACCTCACGCAAGTAGAGGAAATATTGATTGCACGTGTAAGCCCAATTTTACAAGTTACACATGCAAGGGGTGGTCAATATAAATATCAAGGACACACAATAAGCTTGCCACAACATATTGAACAAATATCAAATATGTTGCCACATGCCATCACAGATTTGGAAATCATTATACTAAAAAAGAAAGATCAATGTGCCACAACTTACCACTTCATAGTCAACAAAATCGTGTTTATAAAGAATTACAACACAAAATCACCCATGACAAATTCTATTCAGATGTCACTATAGATGGAAATGCTCTTGACACTTTAACTAGAAATCAATATCAAAATATTTTTGACCAGCTGAAGACTTTGCATATAGAATCTCAAGCATATACAAATTCAATATACAACATGTTGAAGTAGCAATCCAGAATAAAGAAGAAAATATTATTCAACACACGACATTGATGGTTTCTCAACTGCCTAATTCACAAAAAGAGATGGACCTAATCCATGCATGGATACAAAACCAAAACATGGATCTAATGACATTATTCGACTGGTCAACAATTGGTGAATCTCTAATAAATGATTATGTCACACCAGGATTGCTTGATATGGCATTTGGGTATGTGTAGGATCATTATGGAAAAAATAGGCCCTTAAGTGGCAACAAAATTAGAAAAATCAAAGTTAGGAAACTTGATGTAAAAATTTGAATAAGTTATCTATATTATTTCAAAAATATGTAAGAATAGAATCTATAGCAAATTGAATGTATTTTCTAAACTACTAGGTTTATTTTTTTTAAACAAAATCTATTTGGTGAAATTTTGGAATTTCAAAGTAGTAGCACTTAAATTTTAGGGAAAAAATAAGAAGTAGGTGTCTATCTAACCACCCTAACCAAAATAAAATGATAATATTTTTTTACAAGATTTTAGACATAAGTAGAAGAATCATTTCCCAATGCGATGCATATTTTTTGTAATTTTTTCTAAGTAAATAATTAATTATGAATTTTTTATTACAACTTTTAAAAAATATAAAAACTCGTATGTTTGACCACCTTAACTTGGTCAAAACTTCATGAAATTCAATTTTTTTTAATCCTTTAGTATGCAAAGCATAGAATGTGACGTATGTTTTAGATTCAAAAAATGTGACACTGTTTGAAAGCTATAGATGTTTTTCTATTAGCCTATCAATCATGACTTTAGTCGTAATTCAAATAGAAAATGAATAATAATTGTTTATTAAATTCAAAGTAAAGTGCATAATTTATATTGGTGGAAACCTGAGAATCTCGTTTAAAAACCCTTTTCGTTTCATCAATTTTGGGTAAAAAAAATCGTTAGCCACATACCCTACACATACCCATCATATCACCACTTTTTGGCCCATCATGATCTGCACATACCCATTTCTAACATTATTTCCAAATGGTTTATGTGATTTTTTAGAACCACACATCAAGAAAGTAAACCTGCCTGAATATGTCAGGCACCTATATCGGTATAAAGACAATCAATTTGGTAAACATCCAAGATTCTGATATTATATATCAAACATGATAATGAGACACTGTGCACAATCATCAACAATAGTTTTTATGAAAATAAATCTCCATGACATACCTATCATAATCAATGAGCTTCGTGAACATATTAACTGTTGGAAATATGTGCCTCAAACATCACAGTTTGTAACCTCTATTGGAGCCAAGTCGGTGTGACATGCTTTGGGTTTGGCTGACTAGCAGCTTTTGGATCTTATGTTTTGAACAGGTCACTGAGACAATTCAGATGTCTTGCTAAATGATGCTATCACTGTGACAGGAAGCATTCGGTGTGACATTTTACTACATGGAGATCTCTGGCCAACAGGCCATTCAATTGGGTTTCAGGGAGACACACAGCAACTGGTGTCTTTGGGGTAACTCAAATGTCTTGGGAAGAAGTCCCAATGACCGATGAAGGTCTTGCCGATGGGGACACACTTGGAGGCATCTGAGTAACACTAAGGTTTCACTAAGAACTCTTAGCAATGGAAAAAAGTCTTGGCGATCGTTTGGTGTTTGTTATAACATATAGATCTCGGGGTAAAGTCTTAGTGAAGGACATAGGTCTTGCTAATTGCTGAGCACTTCAGAGTAACTTTGATGACTCGATATGATGTCTTGGTGAAAGACGTTTGTCTGGCCAATGAGAACACTCATGTATATGTAACATATGGAGCTTCGTTATGACATCTCACTAAAAGTGATGAGTCTTGGCGATAGCGATACATGTGGAGAACGTTGGTATGAGGTCCTGGCAACATAAGGAAGTCTTAGCGATAGTCTCTTGAACTTGGTGTAACACAAGAAGGCTCGTTGGGATGTCTTGGCGAGAGAGATAGTCTTGCTGAAAGGAAAACTAAAGTCGATACAAGTTGTAAGCTCGGTGGAACCTCTTGCCAATGGAAACAACTTTTGGCAACATCGACAGTGAAGACTTTGTGGCATCAGGGAGACACTGTTAGTGTCTCATTGAGATGCCAACAAAGTTCAAATTATTTTGACCGAGTGATGACTATCTACGTGGCTAGTATTCAACCAATCAGAGGAGTTGAATTGGAACTGTTGGGAGATAGTTCATTGTGGTAGTTTTGAGAGGAAGCTCGATAGCCAGGAACGACATGAATATAGTTTGAAGTTGCAGATGCTCGTGGGTTCGACGGTTGGTTCGATCAACAATTGTGTGAATAGTTCGAATTGTATCAGAGTGATTTCTATTCTGTGTAGACTATAACTTGAAGGTTCCTGTACAAGATTGTGCATGGTGAATGCTGCTGGAATTTGACATTTGAAAGATAAGTCAGAAATCTTGTATGTAATCCTTATTACTGTAATACAAAGTGACTTCTCTTGGTGTGGTGGGTTTTTCTCCTATAAGGGTTTTCCCACGTAAATATGGTGTTCATCTATGTTTGTCTAATTCTCTGTTTCTGCTATTTATTTTCAAAGTGCATCTTAATTGAACTGTAATAGAAAAATTAAAAGTATATCTGCATTCTTCCCTGAGGTTTTGACGTTAGGAGAGTTGTTTCCACATCTAGCTTTCCTTACAAGTGGTATCAGAGCCTGGCTAGTTGTGTTATCCTTGTGGGTACGTTGGGTTTTTTGAGTCAATTCTATTTAGTGGGAGTCCTGTAGAAGTTTGTTAATTCTAATTACAGATTGAGATGGCTAGCACGTTAGGAAAGATTGAAATAGAGAAATTCATTGGCAACAATTTTGAGTTGTGGAAACTTAAGATGGAAGTTCTCTTAGTGGATCGTGATCTTTGGATTGCTATGTCTGGAACTAAACCTACAGGCATGAAGCAAGAAGATTGGGACCTTGCAAATAGAAAGTCTAAGGGGCTGATAAGGCTCTATTTGGAAGACTCTGTTCTTCTGAATGTGCATGAGGAGAAGACTGTATCTTCCTTGTGGAAGAGACTGGTGTCTATTTATCAGGGGAAGTCCTTGGTGAATAAACTATTCTTGAGGAAGAAGCTGTATAGCTTGAGAATGCAGGAAGGAGGGTCTGTTGCTGATCATTTGAACACATTTAATATGCTGATTGCTCAATTAACATCTGTTGGTGTAAAACTTGAAGAAGAGGATCACTGTATGCTTCTATTGTGTTCTTTGCCAGACTCATGGGATCATTTAGTGATGGCTATTGGGAGTACAACATCTAGTTTCAAGATGGAAGATGTTGTTGGTTCTTTGCTGTCAGAAGAGATGAGAAGTAAATATTCTGAGATGGCGAAGGAAGCTCTTGCTGTCAGAGGAAGGTTGAAAGAGAAAGGAAAGAAGAAGGACAAGAAATCTAAATTGAAATCAGAGGGGAGATCAAAGTCTCCTAGCAAGAAGTCCAAGGTGAAATGCTGGAATTATGGGCAACCTAGTCATGTCCGAAAGGATTGTAAAGAGGAGAAGAAGAAGTATTCTTTCGACAATGGTTCTTCTTAGGGTGATTTAGATGCCTTCATTGCTGCCTTGGCTACATAGGCATCAAATGATGTCTGGCTGATTGATTCTGGAGCATCTTTCCACATGACATCTCATAGAGATTGGTTCACGAAGTATGAAGAACACAATGGTGGAAAGGTGTACCTGGCAAGTGATTCATCTTTGGAAATTGTTGGTCGTGGAAGAGTCATAATCCAATTCCCTGATGGCAGACTAAAGGGGATCAAGGATGTTATGCATATACTAGGTCTGGCTCAAAATTTTCTTTTTGTCAGTAAGTTAAATGATATTGGAGTACAAGTCACGTTCTCTAGAAATGGCTACAAGATGACTAGAGGCTCTATGGTGGTATCTAGAATTCGAATTGGTACCCTGTACAAGTTGGATGCACATGTTGTTCAATGTAACAATGTCTCGGAAAGTCACTGAAAGATACTCATGGAGGTAAAGGGGAAAATCCCTAATTCTGGCTACTATGGAAGTAAAACTTCCAGTAGAGAGAACTATGCTTTGGCATCATAGGCTAGGCCACATAGGAGAAAAAAGTTTAAAAACCTTGAAGAAAAAAAACTTGGTTGAGGGGCTTGAAGGGTTTTAATCTTGAATTTTAATTATGTGAACACTGTATATATGGAAAGCAGCACCATGTTTCTTTTTATTCCAGTCCTCATAAATCTTCTTGTTTGCTAGATTATATTTATTCTGATGTATTTGATTTAGTGGATGTTCCTTCTTTGTCTAAATCAAGATACTATGTGTCATTCATTGATGATTATTCAAGAAGAGCATTTGTTTATTTTTTGAAAAAAATCAAACTGTTTAGTCAGTTTAAGGAATTTAAAAACCTTGTTGAAAATTAGACTGGAAGAAAAATAAAATGCTTAAGGACTGATAATGGCAGTGAATTTTGTTCTGATGAATTTGAAAGATCTGTAAAGACCATGGGATTAAAAGACATAAGACTACACCTTATACTCCACATAGAATGGAGTTGCAGAGAGGTTCAATAGGACAGTGATGGAGAGAGCACGAAGTATGCTCAGTAGTGCTGGCTTGGAGGAGAAGTTCTGGGCTGAGGCTGTATCTACTGCATGTTACCTAGTAAATCGTTCTCCAAACTCTACTCTTGTTGAGAAAACACCTTTGGAAGCGTGGTATGGTAAGAAGCTCTCTCTTAGAAATATTTGAGTTTTTGGCTGTGAGGCATATGCATATGTGCCAGATGTGAAAAGATCTAAATTAGAGAACAAGGCTGTCAAATGTATTTTTATTAGCTATAGTGCTGTCATAAAAGGATACAAACTTTGGAATCCTAATATAGAGAAGGTTGTATATAGTAGAAGTGTAATATTTCATGAGCTGAAACCTTCTACCTTGGATTTGCAGTCAGAGACAAAGTCAAAAAACAATAAGGATGTAGCTGTAATTCCTCCTACACCAAAGAGAGAGGAATTGAAAATTCAAAATGTACCTGAAACGAAGGAGAGCTCAAGCAGTTCTAAAAGTTCTGAAGAAGAACCTCAGCCTCATCAAGTGAGGAGGTCAACTCATGAAAGAAAACAACCTGATAGGTATGGGTTCTCTTTGATTGATTCTACTTGTGCCTATGCTTTGATTTCTAGCACTGATGAGCCTAGGATTGTAAAAGAGGCAATTAAAATGTCTGATTTAGACTCTTGGTTGGAAGCCATGAATGAAGAGATGGTATCATTAGAAAAGAATGAAACTTGGAGTTTGGTGCCCTTGCCTAAAGGTAGAAAAAATATTGGCTGCAAATGGGTATTTAAGAAGAAGATATGTCTGGATGGCAGTGTAGAAAAGTACAAGGCGAGATTGGTTGCAAAGGGTTATTCCCAGGTAGAGGGAATTGATTATGGGGAAATATTTTCTCCTGTAGCTAAGCTGATGTCCATTAGATTTCTTTTGTCACTTACAACAGCATATGATTTAGAGATTGAACAGATGGATGTGAAGACAACATTTCTTCATGGTGATCTTGAAGAAGAAATCTATATGTCCCAGCCTGAGCATTTTGTTGAAAAAGGTAAAGAAAAACTAGTATGCAAGTTAAAGAAATCTCTATATGGGTTAAAGCAGTCACCTAGAATGTGGTACCAAAAATTTGATACTTTTGTATTGTCTTTAGGATTTGTGAGATCAAAATCTGATCATTATGTCTATTATAAAGCTAAAAGTGATCAAGTTCTTATTATTGCTCATTATGTTGATGATATGCTATTCATAGGCAATAGTAAGCTAATGATTTCTGATCTTAAGTGTCAGTTGTCTGCTAAGTTTGAAATGAAAGATGTTGGTGCAACAAGGTATATTCTGGGGATAGAGATAACCAGGGACAGGAATAGTAAAAAAAATTGGCTCAGTCAGAGTAAGTATATCAAGACTGTTCTAGAGAGATTTTGCATGAATGATTGCAAGCAGTTAGTTGTTCCAGTCTTGTAGGGAACAAAGCTATCTATTGAAGATTGTCCAAAATATCCTACTAAGATGGAGGACATGACCAGTGTACCCTATGCTAGTGTGGTTGGCAGTCTTATGTATGCAATGGTCTGTACAAGGCCAGACATTTCCCAAGCAGTGGGAGTTCTTAGTTGGTTTATGGCTAATCTTGGAAGGACACATTGGGATGCTGTAAAGAGAGTTTTCAAATATTTGAAGGGCACTTTAGATTTTTCTTTGTGTTACCATGGGAACTTGGTTGAATCACATAGGACTCTTAGTATTCGAGGCTATGTGGATTCTGATTGGGTAGGGGACATTGATAGCAGGAGGTCCACTAGTGGATACATTTTCATGTTGAATGGTGGTACAGTGAGTTGGATGAGTAAGCGGCAGGCTGTAGTCACTTTTTCCACTATGGAGGCTGAATACATGGCAGCTACACATGCTTGTAAAGAAGCAGTCTGGTTAAAACGTTTGTGTTCTAATATTGGTTTTGATGCAGGGGAAATAACTATTTTTGTGATAGTCAGAGTGCAATTTGTCTGGCAAAGAACCCTATTTTTCATGCCAGGACAGAACATATAGACGTATAGTACCACTTTGTACGAGATATGGTGGAGGATGGAAAGGTCATTTTGGAAAAGATTGATACTCTGGAGAATGTTGCAGATGCATTGACGAAGCCAGTGAGCACAGACAAGTTCAGGTGGTGTGCGAGTTCAATGGGCCTTAGTGCCCATGATTTTCAGTAAGTTTTGTTGTGCTTTGGAGGTGCTTGTGTGATCTTTGTCAAGTGGGAGATTGTTGGAAATATGTCCCTCAAACATGACAGGCTATAACCTCTATTGGAGCCAAGTTGGTGTGACATGCTTTGGGTCTGGCCAACTAGCAGCGTTTGGATCTTATGTTTTGAACAGGTTGCTAAGACAATGTAGATGTCTTACTGAATGATGCTATCCCTGTGACAGAAAGCATTTGGTGTGACATTTTACCGCATGGAGATCTCTGGCCGATAGGCCATTCAATTGGGTTTTGGGGAGACACACAACGACTGGTGTCTTCGGGGTAACTCAAATGTCTTGGGAAGAAGTCTTAGTGACCGATGAAGGTCTTGCCAATGGGGACACACTTATAGGCATCTGAGTAACACTAAGGGTTCGCTAAGAACTCTTAGTGATGGACAAAAGTCTTGGCAACCATTCGGTGTTCATTATAACATATAGATCTCGGGGTAAAGTCTTAGCGAAGGACATAGGTCTTTCCAACTGCTGAGCACTTCGGAGTAACTTTGATGACTCGATATGATGTCTCAGCGAAAGACATTTGTCTGGTCGATGAGAACACTCATGTCTATGTAACATATGGAGCTTTGTTATGATGTCTCACCGAAAGCAATGAGTCTTGGTGATAGCGATACATGTGGAGAACGTCAGTATGAGGTCCTGGCGGCATAAGGAAGTCTTAGCGATAGTCTCCTGAACTCGGTGTAACACAAGAAGGCTTGTTGGGATGTCTTGGCGAGAGTGACAGTCTTGCCAAAAGGAAAACTGAAGTCGATACAAGTTGTAAGCTCAGTGGAACCTCTTGCCAATGGAAATGACTCTTGGCGACATCGATCATGAAGACCTTGTGGCATCCGAGAGACACTGTTAGTGTCTCACCGAGATGCCAATAAAGTTCAAATTCTTTTGACCGAGTGATGACTATCTACGTGGCTGGTATTTGACCAATCAAAGGAGCAGAATTGGAACCGTTAGGAGACAGTTCATTGTGGCAGTTCTGAGAGGAAGCTCGACAGCCGAGAACAACATGAATATAGTTTGAAGTTGTAGATGCTCTTGGGTTCGACAGTTGGTTCGATCAACAATTGTGTGAATAGTTCAAATTGTATCAGAGTGATTTCTATTCTGTGTAGACTGTAACTTGAAGGTTCCTACATACAAGATTGTGCATGGTGAATGCTACTGTAATATGACATTAGAAAGATAAGTTATAACTCTTGTATGTAATCCTTATTATTGTAATACAAAGTGAATTCTCTTGGTGTGGTGGATTTTTCTCTCATAAGGGTTTTCCCACATAAATATGGTGTTCATCTGTGTTTGTCTAATTCTCTGTTTCTGCTATTTATTTTCAAAGTGCATCTTAATTGAACTGTAATAGAAAAATTAAAAGTATATCTGTATTCTTCCCTGAGGTTTTGACGTTAGGAGAGTTGTTTCTGCATCTAGCTTTCCTTACATTAACAATATGCCACAATCACAAATGGAAAATAGATTAATGCGATTCGGTACTTCTCTAGAAGGTACAAGGTCATACTAGACAAAATGTCGTGCAAAATTGATAGACATGTTGCATCAGATTGGTACACCCAAAATTTTCTTTACATTAAGTGCAACTGACTTATATTGGTTAGACTTACATGCTCTAATGCCAGGTACATCACCAACCACACCAAGAGAAGCCATCTTTGGTGAAAAAAAAATGTTATCGACTACCCTCATATACTTGCACAATATGTATGCACTTATGACACTCTCAATTCATACAAGAAATCCTCCAAAAATGGATGAATGCTGAAGACTATTGGTCTAGATATGAGTGGCAACATGGAGGATCTCCACACATACATGGATTTCTATGGATCAAAGGAGCACCAAACATGGATACTATTGACTGGTCAAAAGAAGAAGAATGTCTTGCTGCTGAAAGATATTTCAACTTGATTGTTCATGCATGGAATCTGAAACATCATACTCAGGAACAAAATGAACAAGTAATAAAAACACTTTCCATTTCATGACTGTAATTATCTATCTTATACTATTTGAACTACTATATCAAATTAACATTAGATCTTGCATTTCATTAGTATTTCCAAGCCCTAGCTTGGTGGTGAACCCCTCTTTAGTTAGTGATCAGACCCTAGGACATCCCTATTGTAAATCTCCCCTCTTTACATCCTTAGATTGAGATCTCTAGGGGTTTCCTTGAGCGAAACTTTAGTAAAATAGGAGGATCCCTATCTCTTCAAGGATAGCCACCTCCTCTTCCCATTTTTTGATGTTTCAACATGGTGCAGGGACACCTAAACATATGATGTTCATCAATGGTGGTCAATAGGTCAAGAGTAGGGGTTGAGGTCATTTAGTAGTAGACATAATATGTTTACATTAAATAAGGTCTAAAGAGACCATTCATTATGTATTTGAGTCATTTATGCCTAGGTGTCAAAATTTGCACAAAAATGCAAACATGTTGTTAAGCAAAAAGTCGTTAAAATGTGGTTTTAGGGAATATGAAGAAAATTGTGAATGTTGGAGTAGTTACAAATTTGAATTCAAATTCTATAAAAGGCCTCAAAAATGCTCGAATAGGGATTGGAGAAGAATTGTATTGAATTTCCCATAAGAAACATATAGCATTTTTTTGCCATTTCCTATGTTTTTTGAACTTTCCAACTACTATATGGCCCATATAGTCTATAGCATGTTCTAAAATCCATTCCAATTTGTGGAGGCATGTTTTAAATCTTATTTGGAACAAGTTTGGGCTCCTTTTATAAATTTTGGTGAGAGTTCTCTTAACATCTTTGTAACTGCTCTGTTTTCATAGTTTAAGGGTTGAGGGTCTTCAAAAATGCTTCAGTCACCCATTCCACTTGAACTGTTTCCATTGTTTCTCATGGAATGGGTCATAAAAATTGCAATTTAGTCATTCTAATGTTTGGGTAGGCTGAGAGAGAAATTTGTGTGAAGTTGGTTGATGCCCTAGGGCTGGGCAGAGCAAATTTTCATGTAAAATGAGTGACTACAGTAGGGTTTTGATGGATTGTTGAGGGAATTGAACCTATGTGGGTTTGGAAAGTTTGTACAAACTTAATTGAAGGTTTTGGATATAATTTTGAAGTATGAGAAGCTCAAGTATAGTGTTTTTCTAGAAACCCTAGAGTTTTTGAGTGTAAATGGAAGGTTTGGTGGATCAGTGGGTTAGAGGCCCTAAATATGAGAAGTGATTGAGGATTTTGTGGTTTTGTGTCACTTCTTAACTTTTTCAAAAGTGTTTGGGTGAAAACCAAGTGTTTTGAAGGTACTTCATTTGATAAATAGGGCCAATTTAGTAGCCTAATTTAGTGGTGATTTATTGAATCTCGGTATTTTTGTATAGAAGTCACTTGAAACCTTTTTGGAGTTGTTTCATATCTAGTTGAGAGTCTTAAAAGGTGTTTGTTTGGCCATTGTACGTCCTTCTCCAAAAGATAAGTCCATTTGTTGTGTTTTGGGGGCCAGAAGCCTCTTATTGAGTGTTATTGTGATCAAAGGTAGGGTTCTTTGTTGGAGACTAGTCATTTTGTGTTGGAATAAGTGTTATCTCCACCTTGCTTGCATTAGGTGGTATAAGAGCTTAGGGATAAGGTCTCTTGTTGGTGATTTGTTTGATTTTTGCAAGCTTGAATAAAGTTGATTGGTGAAGATGCCTTCGAAGGGTGTTGGTGTTGCTAGAGAGTTGCAAGATTTGAAAGAGAAGCATGGTAAGCTTCTGGAATCTCATAATGCAATTTTGGCAAGGCTTGCTGCCTTGGAGACAAAGAAAAGAAGAGATGAGAATGAAGAGAGTGAAACAAAAGAAGATGATGAAGAGTATGAGGATGTTGATGAAGAACTAGACCCTAAAGATCAGAGGATGGTGAATATGCTCAAAGTAGTGAAATGTGATTCAATGAAGGTAAAAGTTGATCTTCTTGTGTATGGTGGTAATTTAAATAAAGAAGAATTGCTTGATTGGATTGCTGCTATGGACAATTACTTTGAAAGTGAATACATTTCAGTTGAGAAGATGGTGAAGGTGGCAAAAACAAAACTCAAAGGTCATGCTCTTTTATGGTGGGACTATGAGCAAGTAGAGAGAAGAAAACAAGGCAAATCAAGGATTACTTCTCGGGAAAAGATGGTGCAAAAACTGAAAGGTAAGTTTCTTCCAAAAGATTATGAAGTTCAATTGTATAAGAAGTTGCAAGGTTCGAAACAAAAAGATCTTGATGTTAAGTCATACACTGATGAATTTTACAAACTAAGCATAAGATCAAGAAGGGATGAGGATGAGGCTGAAAAGGTGGCTAGATATCTAGGTGGTTTTGAGATTTAATATACAAGATGAACTTGTTGTTGCTAACCCAAATTCTATTGAGGAATGTTTTCAATTAGCAATTAGGGTGGAGGAAAAGCTTAAAATAAGGCAAGGAAAATTAGTCAGAGGAAGAGGTGCTACTAGTGCAAGAGGGAGAGGAAAAATCCCTACACCAAAGCAACCATTGGAAGAACAAGAAGTGGTAAATAAGGGTAAGGATGAAGGTGTTGATAGAAGAGGAGGTTTTAGGGGTAGAGGGAGGTTTAGTGGTGGCAAAATTTTTAATGATTTTGTAGGGAGATGTTATAATTGCAATGAATATGGCCATCCATCTTGGAAGTGTTGTGAAAGGGTAGGTAGTTCATCTTGTGGTGAAAAGAGGATTGATAGGAGAGCACAAATCATTCAAGAAGAGGAGTGTGAGAGAAATCATCCTACAAGTTTGAGAGCTACTCCTGAAATAGGGGAAATGATGATGATGAGAAAGACAATGTTGAAGGTAGCTAAGGAAGTGGAACCATTGCAAAGAAAGGGCCTCTTCAAGACCACATGTAAGTGTAAGAATAAGGTATGTAGTTGTCATTGATTCTAGTTCAATAGAGAACATGGTGTCAAGTGAGATGATGAATAAGTTAAATTTGCAAAAAGTACCTCATGAATTGCCTTATAAAGTGTCATGGTTGAGTGATGGACAATCTTTGTTGGTTAATGAAAAAGCTATGGTAGATTTCTAGATTGGAGGCTATAAAGATAGTGCAGTTTGTGATATTATTCCCATGGATTGTTGTCACCTACTCCTAGGTAGACCTTGGAAATATGATAGGCAAGCCTTGTATGATGGAAGAAAGAACACCTATACAATAATGAAGGATGGGTGCATGTTTGTTTTGACTCCTTTTGTGAAAGATGAGAAAGGTAAGGGAGAAGTTATCATGTGTGGAAAGAAAGAAGTAAAGAATATAAAGGAAGACAAAGGGTTGGATACCAAAATTAGTATGAAGACTAATAATGCTTTGAAAACAATTGTGAAGGATGATACAGTAGTAAGAAAAGAGTTGGCAGTGGATTGGAATACAAATATTTTGGTGGGGACAATGGTATGCCCTATAGTTGAAGGTAAGGATATAAAGCCTGTGAAACCTGTAGGTACAGTGAGTATAGGGGTATGTGAGGATAGTAGGATGGGACAAAAAGATGATAAGATAATGGAAAGGATGACAGTTGTGAAAGGATACAGTACACAAGGAGTTAGAGGCAATTATAAGCATGAATATGAAGCAAAAGGAAAGTCAGTTTAGGGAGTTGCTAATAAGTGTTTGTGTGTAGGTATAGATGAAGGACTACAATTAGGAATTGAACCAGGAACAAAGCAAAGACCATCATTAGGTTTGATGGCTAAGTTGAAGAAAATTTCATATGCCAACAATGTCAAAGATGCAGGGAAGATGGATATGTCACTATATATGAATCAAAGGAATGTGTTTGCAGGTGTGTGGAGAAATGATGAAGCATGGACTAAACACCAACTCATGTAACATGAGTTCTTTTCGATGGGGGTGAATGGTGCAAGTGCACCTAAACATATGATGCTCATCAATGGTGGTCAATAGGTCAAGAGTAGGGGTTGAGGTCATTTAGTATTAGACATAATATGTTTACATTAAATAAGGTCTAAAGAGACCATTCATTATGTATTTGAGTCATTTATGCCTAGGTTTCAAAAGTTGCACAAAAATACAAACATGTTGTTAAGCAAAAAGTTGTTAAAATGTTGTTTTAGGGAATATGAAGAGTTTAGGATTTTAAAGGAAGTTGTGAACATTGGAGTAGTTAAAGGTTTGAATTCAAATGCTATAAAAGGCCTCAAAAAGGCTTGAAGAGGGATTGGAGAAGAATTGTATTGAATTTCCCATAAGAAACATAACATTTTTCTACTATTTCCTATGGTTTTTGAACTTTCTAACTACTGTACGACCTGTACAGTATGTAGCATGTTTTGAAATCCATTCCAATTTGTGGAGGCATGTTTTAACTCTTATTTGGAACAATTTTGGGCTCCTTTTATAAAGTTTGGTGAGAGTTCTCTTAACATCTCTGTAACTGCTCTGTTCTCATAGTTTAAGGGTTGAGGGTCTTCACAAATGCTTAAGTGACCCATTCCACTTTATGTTTCCATTATTTCTCATGGAATGAGTCATAAAAATTGCAATTTAGTCATTCTAATGTTTGGGTAGGTTGAGAGAGCAATTTGTGTGAAGTTGGTTGATGCCCTAGGGCTGGGCAGAGAAAATTTTCATGTAAAATGAGTTACTACAGTAGGGTTTTGATGGATTGTTGAGGGAATTGAACTTGTGTGGGTTTGGAAAGTCTGTATAGACTTAATTGAAGGTGTTGGATGTAATTTTTAGGTACGAGAAGCTTGGGTATAGTGTTTTTTTGGAAACCCTAGAGTTTTTGAGTGTAAATGGAGGGTTTGGTGGATCAGTGGGTTAGAGGCATTAAATTTGAGAAGTGATTGAGGATTTTATGGTTTTGTGTCACTAATTAACTCTATCAAAAGTGTTTGGGTGAAAACAAAGTGTTTTGAAGATACTTCATTTGAAAAACAAGTCCAATTTAGTAGCCTAATTTAGTGGTGATTTATTGAATCTCAGTATTTTTGTATAGAAGTCACTTGAAACCTTTTTGGAAGTTGTTTCATATTTGGTTGAGAGTCTTAAAAGGTGTTTTTTTGGCCATTGTACGAACTTCTCCAAAAGATAAGTCCATTTGTTGTGTTTTGAGGGCTAGAAGCCTCTTGTTGAGTTTTTGTTGAGAAAGTTGAGTGTTATTGTGATCAAAGGCAGGGTTCTTTGTTGGAGACTAGTCATTTTGTGTTGGAATAAGTGTTATCACCACCTTTCTTGCATCACAACATCAATGGCATCAATTTTGTTTTGCAAATTTTTCTTATGAGTTAAAGAATTGTAAGCTAAGTTATTTCTTACATTTAAATAAATTAACCAAAAGATTTGTGTTCAAACAATATCCTCACCATTGAATTCAAGAATTTTGATTTCTAAGAGGTAATACCTAGATGATCATTAATTACTTATATTTCTTTCAATCATGCAATGAACGTAGCTAGAAAATAAGATTGATGTACTAGTATAGATTATGGGAACTATGACAATCTCAACTTGCCTCCTAAGCTTGATCTTCTTTTGAATGTTCATGTTTGGGATGGCTTGGCACTATAAAATCAAGCATGTATATGTTTTTCAAAAGGAAAACATTTTTAGGGAAATGTTTGACCCACCTATGTCTACTTTTCCTGAATTAGTGATAGGTATGGATTACCCATTATTTGTTCTTTGGAACCACAACCTCTCAATCAAAGAATTTTTTGGCTGGCTAACCAAGATTATTTATTTTTTGAGGTTAGTGTTCAGTAATTTTGGTGTTCAAGTAATTGAAAGAAAAAAACACTAATATTTCCATACTATCCATCATCTTTTGATTGAAATAGTTTTGAAACATAAGAGGAAAATGGTTATGATAGATAAAGTTGTAGCTCAATAAACCAAATGGTGGGAAAAATAATTCATAAGCATAGAAGATTTATAATATTACTTTTTTAATTGGGACAAATTTATTTTTAGAATTATTTTAGTAAATGGTGATACCATTGAAAATATTGAGGTGTATCAAAGTTTGTGTACTTCTAGAAAGATCAAATTTAATAATATTCTACATATGTTTATGCTATTGAAAATTAGTATTACATTGTAATTTTTTTTTTAATTTGGACCTCATTTGGAATGACTTTTGCACTCATAAGAGTTTTGGTGGTGAGATCAACTTTCACCACCTTGGTACTAAGAATTAGTTCTATACCTACACTATCAAAATTTATATATCATCTATGTGATTCTATAATCCAAATAGTAAAATGATGGTGCAAATATTTGATTGATATATTGATTAGATGGTTCAATTAAAGATTGATCATATTGCATCTAAACACTTAAGTAGTGCCAAGTGACATAGAAATCTTGTTACATTATGCTTTGATGGATTTTTGTACCTTGTTTGTCAAAATTGCCCTATCAAAATTTGGTAGGAAATATGTTGTAGTACAACTCTTATTTCTAATTATGTGCTTATTTACTTGTATTTTAATTATATGTGATGCAAAGAAAAAAATATAATATGAAAATATTTGTAACTTTTAAAATATGTAATATTGAAATGGGCCAAATTTTTAATAAAACAAAAATTAGACAAATATCAACATTTAATAAATCAAACCTATAATTGAAGGATGAAGGAGAGGCAAAAAATATAGAGATAAGATAAGAGGAGAATTCAATAAATCCAACCATTGAGATTATAGGCTCTTATATTAAACTTTTACATAAACATACATTCAATTCAATACAAACTATAGAAAAGTGTTAGTTATGATATTAATTGTGGATAGGTGAGAGGATGCAACATGAGTGGCATGAACAGTGTGGGGTGGTAGAATTCGTCACTTGATTAGTTATGGACTGCATCAATTCATTGGACTATGTCATATAATTAGTTTACTCCAACGTACCCCCATAAATTTATTATACTAATTATTTTCAAATAGACGCCCCCCTCCCCCGCCTCGCCATAATCTAGAAAAGATGGGTCCTATCCTAAATCTTTGACAGGTATCCATTTGTAATCCCTTATTTATTAATACAATGGTAGACATTCACTATAATCAAATTTTATCTTTGAAAAATTCTCCATTGTAAATTCTTTTGTCAACTTGCTTGCCAACATTCTGCATGA
>VDFB02392511.1:0-23119 GCA_007258455.2 Sequoia sempervirens
GGGAGATTTCCAACTTCATAGCTGATTACATTCACCTAGGTCAACCCCTTGGCAAGTTGTACAAATTAATGGAAATGAGGAATATCAAAATTAACATTTATCAACACATAAATAGCCTTTATGCCAATGTAATTATTTTGTTCTTTAGAAAGTCTAAGTGTTCTTTAATTATTCCATTTATTTTTCCATCTTTTACATATATGGAAAATTGATGGAAAATTGAATTTCTTTAAATAACATGACATATCAACATGTCACACAAACGTGTACCAAGTCAACTTCTACCTACAAATAGATAGGGGCTAGAAAGTTGGACTTTAAAGTTGGAAGTTTAAAATTTTGGGTTCATTTCTATGACTTTCAAAATTCAACTTGATCAATTAAATGCACTATATGGAAATGAACCTAAGGGATAAAATGAAAATTTATCAAGGTATGAAGAAAATGTATGTAACTAAGTGCAAATGGTAATGGATAAATGAAAAATAAACAAAAAAATTATGGGGATAAGTGTAAATAATGATATATGAGACATTCAACCAAGATGGAAACTAAACTAAAGGGGAAAATGGCATTACTATATAAATTTCACCATCATATTTTTCCCCTACATTAATGGTTGTGTGGATATATCATGAACATGCATTTCATTTTATATAGAAACTCTCAATCAATATATATATATATATATATATATATATATATATATATATATATATATATATATATATATATATATATGTATATGTATATATGTATATGTATATATATATATATATGTGTGTGTGTGTGTGTGTGTGTGTGTGTGTGTGTGTGTGTGTGTGTATCATGAGCATGTATTTCAATTTATATAAAAAATCTCAATCCAAGTTTTTCAATCCATAAACAAAAGTTTTGCAAACAAGAAATTCATATAAATGGAGGAGAGAAAAAATAACATGTTTTCAAACCTTTTTCTTTTCCCTTTCCAATTATGAAAATCCCTAAACCCAAGCAATTTTTCATCCCATTTCGCATTTAAAACTAGTTATTTCAAAATGGATATTTGTAATAGGTATTTTCAAAATTGATATTTAAGGTGTTTCACTTTAGAATTTCCTTCAAATGCCTAAAGATGGATACCTTTTCAATATGACTTATAAAGCGATTTCATTTGGATTGGATTGAATTTTCTTTCAACTAGATCCTTTGAACCTTGTTGCATTTCATTTTCTACCTTCAATATTAGAAATTTGTATATGATCTTTTTACTAAGGAATATAAATACTCTTTTGACTTAGCATAAGAGATATTCTACAAATATAATGTAAATAAAACCTAATTAAATGCAAGTGCAACAAGAGCTAGAAATAAACATATGCAAAATAACCACACACTTTATAGGTTTATTCATGACACATGGATCTAGAACTGTCACTAATTTAATTCATGGTTTCATAGGGTTATACAAGGACTCATATCATAACTCAAATTGAGTGAGATAGGGAGTTCAAACATAATATTTTAATGAAAAAAATATCTTTATTTAACCATTATAGGGGAAATTTTTGAATGCACACTCAATTAAATCATCAAGCATGTCTATACAACAAAATGATAGCTAAAGAAAAGCATAAAACATCCAATCTCAACATGTATTCATAGAATGGAAATTATGTGACACCAAAATAATCACATTAAAATAGATTACATCTTACCAAAGATAATTTACAAAAAAATTGACTGAGATATCATAAGATGTGTATTTAATCATTTAACATATAATTATTAAATTCACTCATAAAGTTGAACCAAAAACAACTTGCTTCAATGTAACTTAAGAAAATAAATAAGTTGAATAAGCTACATAGATTCAATCATGAAGTATGAACACTATGAGCTATTAATAAGCATATATAGACATGAACATGATAATACTCAAACATAAGACTGGATTATATTTCAAATGTTTTTCAACTAGTTCTAAACATACTCTAACTCAGCCAGTCATAAAGGACCACTAAAAAATGTAGAAGTCAATATAGGTGGGGCCTTACAACATATTGTTACCCATAGGATTAAATTACTACAAATAAGATTTTCATGAAAATGAACTATGTACATAGATTTGAACTAGCCCACAAGATTAAAGCTAGAAAATTGATTTCATGTATACATTATATTAATTAAATAGTCCCTTTTTATTTTTATCCTTAATTGTTGACTAATGACAATTTTCTTTTCCTTGGTGACTGTTGAATGAGTTAGGTGTTCATAAGTGGCCATAGAATAAAAGGATTGAGTGTAGGAGGTCTTTATTAGCCACAAATGTGAATTGAAAATTATTAGAGTGATTGTGAGGAATTTAGTTTGTCTACCTCCATTATTTTCTAATACCTTTATGGGACCTATATATTCATTACCCTCATTGAGAGGTTGAATTTTAACACCAATAATTTTTTTCTTTTCAACAAGAGAATTTCATTCTTTTTTATGATGCCTAGCGCATCATGCGACTCCTAGTCATTATTTAACTTGTAGACTACTATGAAACTTCAACAAGATATACAACAATATCAATGGTGCAAACAATGTCCCACATGTAGATATTATAGTTGGTGAGGCATCCTATAGATGTACTTGATTACTTGTTATTATTAGTATTTTAATCTTGTTAGATGGAAGTAGTTTTGGATATCTCTTATGGATTGGTTAAAATCAATAGAAAGGTTAAGGAACACTAGATATTATTTTCTTGGGGTCATTGCATGTTGACCCTTATATGATGATTTCCATAAATTTATGGATAGTGAAGATGTGGAAATTAGAGCTTTCTCACTTTTACATGCATGGGTATATAAGCACATACATATTCCTTCATATTTAGTTGCACTAATTGTTTTAATGGTCAAAAGGTCATTAATTTCCATATGGGATACTAGCCACATTAGTTAATGGTGAGAGTACGCTACACTAAGAGGGTGATGCCATAGATTTAATCACTTGGGCCTCAAATATATTACATGGAATTCATATAGATAGATGGATGATAGTGTAGGTGATAAATTTTAGAGTAGGAGCATTAAGAGGTTTTGGTGGTTTGTTGAGAGACAAGACACCATTATGTAGTGATTTTAATTTGAGCATGTATTATGATAGTTTGACATTTGACAAGTGATACCTTTAATACCATTTTTATATCATAAATATCAATAATTGTTATTTGAATTCAAAAAAGTGGATCGATGATTAATTAGTCATTAGACCTCATGAAGTAGAAAAACCCATGAAACTTATAAAGAATAACGATGCAAGAGTTATATACAAGTATTAAAGAATAACGATGCAAGAGTTATATACAAGTATTAATCATGATGGGACACCAAGAGGATACATAAAATGCCTGCAATGACACACTAATAGTAGCAATAGCATAGTAACTTGAAGCTGGTATAGGAAAGGCCTAAGGAGGTGATGAATAGGTTTCATTGATCACTAACCCACTATGTTTGTTACTAGGTAGGCGGGGGATCTAGGTATAACTTAGTGTTGTCATTTCGTGTTATGGCCATATAGTTTGTGATTTGTAGAAAGCATCACAAATGCTTTTAATTAAAAATATATATTTTGTTTCTTTGGACCTCTCTTCCAGCCCCCAAGAGAAAGAAGATTTAGAGGAACTTTAGAGATTGATGACGAGTGAAATGGCTTTTTGGGAAATGAATTCTGCTATTGACATAACAGCGATAGCATACGAGGTGCTACACTTAAATTGGTGCAAATGGTTATACCTAACAGAGATCTCTCATTAGTGATTATTCTTAATATCACTGTTAATAGATTGTTATGGAAAACTGTAACGAGTTTTATGTGAAGTTTAGCACACATTCGGAATCTGACTGCAAGGACGGTTGCTGGTAGATTGCTTTACAACTGTTGATTCCCAAAAATATCAAAAACACTTGGGTGGGTAACTTCAAGCCAAGGAATTCACTTAACAGTTCCGAGAAGGCATTCCTTACAAGTCGAATCGTACACGTTCGCACAAATGAAAACATGAATATCTACTTTATAAAAGAAAAGGAAAACCAAATTGGAGAAGAAATGTGGATACTCTTTCCATAACAAAAGACATACTGCAAGCCAAGACATGCGAATAAGAATTTTACAGTTTGCAATTAGCTGCGACATTTAGTGGAACTGCCAATCCGAGTGAATGATACTATATACAACAATTGCAGCTAATTTCAAACTGGGTCCTTGCCATATTCATCCTGGTTATCTACTCCATTGAAAATGACCCAGGAAAGAAGGAAGTCGGTTGCAATGTTTATTCTGCGTCTGAACTTGTGCATGTATGCGATCGTATCTGCAACAGCACGGTTGGCACTGGACAAGGCAATTAAACATAAAATCAATACAGGTACCATTCACTCTCATGCTATCGCTATTCCATGCAAAAATTTTATGAAAATGCAATGTTTGGTGTGCACTTTCAGGACTTGGAACTCCACTGCCCAATCTACACTGGGCAATCTACTTTCCCATGGGAAATGCGGCAACGGGATTCTTCGTGATCTTTGCATTGATAGCGGGAGTAGTGGGAGGTGCTTCCTGCATTTTTGGTCTTCAGCAATTGCGCTCTTGGAAAAGGAATAGCTTGGTTGCTGCTTCCTCTGCTGCTTTCACAGCCTGGGGTCTCACTCTCTTAGCCATGGGGTAGGTTATGTTGAATACGGGTTCAGCTAAATTCATTGCCAGCAGTTCACCGTACATAATTCATCGTGAACAATTCATTGACAGCAATTCATCATATATACAATTCACTACCATCAATTTATCGTCATGATATATTCACTGTGTATATCTTTTTTATGTGTTCAACAAGATTTTTGTACGTTTTCTTTTTGGGTACTCTTGATCACTTAAATATTGAAAAAGGTATATGTGGTGAATATACGGCAGTGATGAATTGCTAGAGGTGAATTGCATACGCGATGAATTGCTGACAGTGAATTGTTGACAGTGAATTACTGATAGTAAATTTTTTATACTGTTTATTATTTTTTAATTTTCTTTTTCTCGGAAAACCTGCAAAGCAAAGTCTTAACATGTATTATTATAATATCCTTTCATTGAGTTGCTCTCCTTCCATATAGAATAAAAATCTAAGAGAATCTAATCTACGACCATCATCCATATTTACTTTCCATTTATACAGAATAAAAAATCTAAAAGAACCTAACCTACAACCATCATCCATATTTAATCTTTATTTATATAGAATAAAAATCTAAGGAAATCGAACCTACGTCCATTTATATTTGCTCTTCATTCATATAAAATAAAAATTTGAAATAATCCAACTCACACATGTATCATCTATATTTTTTATTTTTATGATTCACTTATTGCATCTAAAATTCTAAATAACTCTAGGCTGTTCACTTTCAACCTTAAGAATCTGTTTTATTTTTAAATCAGTGGGATGACTAATATTTGTGTACATTTCATGAAGATTGGCGTGCATGGAAATCCATTTACAAGGCCGAAATTTGCTTCTGGTAAGCCCTTCATTCTATCATCCATATGCTGCAAATGCGGACTTCCATTGGTAACTGTAGATTTCATTTACTCTGCGTTTCAATGTTTGTACAGAAAGCGGTGGAATCGTTTGTGATAATTCTTTCTGTCACGCAATTGTTGTATATAGTAGCACTCACTCGGATTGACATTCCTGAATAGAGCTTCTTTTGATGGCACGACGTTATCAAGCCCAAAAATTAATTGTATTTGTATAAATGAATAATGAGATCACATATTCTTTTCTTTGTCTCAGTTTGGAGTTTTCGAATTTCTAGTAAAGAAAGTCGGTGGGTAAAGTTATGCAGATATCGTTAATCTCATAAATAAAATGAGATTTTATAAAATCTAATATGAAAGTTATTATTTTCATTTCATTTACAATTTAAATTATATATTTATATAATTATAGATTAATTATTAATTTATCTTTAAATTATTTTTAAAAACTTATTAATTATTTTAATACATTAAATTATTATAAATTAATTAATGTTATTTATAAATATATAATATTATATTAAGGAAAAATGTACAAATAGAGGAAACAAAGGGGAGGGGGATACAAACAAATATTTTGAATTCTCATACATTCATAAATATAAATTTGTAGCATCTATTAAAGTTATGAAAGAAAATATAATGTATATATAAGAATATACACAAAGTAAGAGAGAGATTTATAAGGGTAATATAAGGAATGGGGCCAAAATAAAGTCAAATTGATCATAAGTTTTAACAAGTAACTCAATATTGAAAATTTGAAGATATAATAAGAACAAGAATTTTGGTGCTTTAAATTTAGCTTTTAAACTACCAATAATTTTTTTAAATGATTAAGATTAAGAAAGCCAAACATTGAGAACACATAAAAGTGTTTTTAATATCACTAAAATATAACATGTCAAGCACATGTACCCCAATTTTATGTTTCATTAAGTATTTTAAAAACCAATTTGTGGAATGATATGTATATGTATACATACATATATATATATATATATATATATATGTATATGTATATATGTATATATATATATATATATATATATATATATGTAATATGTGTATGTATGTATGTATATATATATGCACATACATATATATGTATGTAATATGTGTATACATGTATGTGTAATATGCAATGTAATATATACATATATATGCATGTGTAATATGCATGCATATATATGTCTGTGTAATGTATAATAATATATACACTGCAATGTTATGTATGTATATACATGCAATACATGTATATATATATAATATGTATATATATACATGTATATATGTATATGAATATGCATACATATACATATACATGCATACATATATAATTATTTTTCAAAGTGGATGCATATTAACAAACTAATCACTAGATATACACACCACCTAATTTCTAAAAAGAATTCATTGTGTAGAAAATGACTTAAAAATTAGATAAATGGACTAAAAATATGAAAAAAATTAATACATATATATTTGAGACATATAAAGACACCATTAAAATTAAATGAAAATTGTTAGAGAGTAATATTATTAGGGTTCCGCACTTTTATGAGGGCCTAAATAGAAATATTAAAGCTACAAATAGAAGGTGTACACCATACAATATAAATATGCATAAAACATATGTAAAAGATAATTATGTAATCAATATTTAGAAGAAGTATCTTTATGTCAATTCATATATTCATTAAATATAATGTGTTATAAAGATCAAGGTTTATTTACAACACTATTCTTCCTTATTAAAAATCTATTTATTTGATCTACTAGCTCTTTTAAGTAACAAGACTTATTTATTTTAAGTAATAAGAACTAAAAATTAGGAATGCTAGTCATGTATCACTAGAGGGAAAGTAGTTATTGCATATGGGCGGGTGCATGAAGTTGGGTAGCAATTTCGTGGCCACTTTCTAAAAAAAGTCTGAAAACTCATAGCGCAAGTACGTTATAACGCACTCGCGTTATAGCACGTTAAAAGAAAAAAAAGAGTGAAATTCTTCATTTTCACTTCAACTATTTTCTTCTTCTACTCGCGGCCAAAACCCCCAACTTTTGTGCTCGCATTCTAGGAGGAGGTATTGGGCACAAATCTTCAACAAGAGTTGCTATTTCTTTGCAAGGATGGCGCCATGACGACGAAGAGGTGGGAGAGGAAAGTATTGTTTGTTGTTTGTTTTGAATTTCTTAGTTTTAGGTTAATCTTGTTAGTTTTAGTTTATATTTGATATATAAATTTTTGAATTTGTAGAAAATGCAAATGAACCCGCAAACCCACAAAATCCTCAACAAGAAGAGAAACCAAATCCTAAAGAACAAAATCCTCAACAAGAAAATCAACCTCAACAACAACCTCCTCCACCAATCCCTCAACACCCTCTTGGCACTCAAAAAAATTTAATGAGTGAGATTAAGAACAAAAAATAAAAATGAGGATTTTATTAGTAGGTTGAGTGATCCAAATGGTTCAACCACAGAAAGAATGACCCTCACAAATTCATTGAAATATATGTTAAAAAATGTAGATTCAATTAAAAAACAAATAACTGGATGGCAAGATAGGAGGCAGGCAGCTAGGGCATATTATACAAATAAACTATCATATAAACAAGTAAAGGATTTAAAAATTACAAAAGACCTGATTTGTGCTCATTATTCACTGACCCACACACAAATCAAAATTTTAGCCTCAATGCGAAGAGGTTTTCTATTCATTTGTGCCACCACCAAGAGATTAGGAATTGTTTTTATGATAGGTGGTACATGGTCTTTGATGACCGACCGTGCAACAATTGTGAAGTCCCCCAATATTTTCTTAGGAAACTATATAGTGATTTCATATTGAACAAAATCCCAAATTATTTTGATATGAGGGACTTCTAGGGGAGAGGTGGGGGGTCGGCTCAGGATAGGCCCGGTGCACAGCCGGATCCTATGTGGCAAGGGAGACGAGCTCTCACTAGGCTATCGTGTGAGCACATTGTTATGCCTGTCATCACGAAGGAGAGTGTTGACGTAGAGACATTGCAGGCGATCAACACTTTGACCCAGAGTGTCATCCATCATACTAGCCCTATTCTACAATGCCATCCAGGGGAGTCTTCGAGTGGTGGACTTCGAACCCATGTGTGTCAATCTTGTGGGGCGACTTGTTCATATGACCCCACCGACACTCAGGAGGCTGCTGCAGAGGATCCGTATGCAGCTACAGAGATGGAGAGAGCATTTGAAATTTTGCATGATGCGTATGGCATTGATACTCAGGTAAAAGTTAGCATGTTCATTGAATTTAATTTATTAAATTTCAATTTTGAAATGCAAGATTAACTAATTTAGTTTTATGATTTTAATAAAATTGTAGGGTCACAATGTTGAGACTGGATATACTGGCCCTCCACCTACTTATTTTTGTAGTACACCTATCGGTGGGGTATGTAACTAGTAAACAATTATAAATTTATTACATGTTAATAGCATTGTTTTACGAATGGTATTTTAATATGTGATTTTAGATGTTGAACAAGGTAATATTGGAGGTTTCGAGGGAACACCTCCCAGTGCCAGTGGATTTACTCAAACCTTCACGTAGGTAATAGAATAAAGAGTTTAACTAATGAATTGTACTTAATAGATTTGTGTAGTTTATATTCATATCATTGGTTACGTTGCATTGCACATCATTCAAAATCAAAGCATTACTTCACATTCCATAACTAATAACTAGATGTTGATAGATGAAAAAATTTCAACTACAATATAGTTGTTTAGAAAGTCAACATAAGCAGTGATGCAATTTCTTCACATGGAGGCGTGTGCTTGCAAAGATGCACCTGCACGACAAACTATGGATGCTTGGAAAAAATCTATGAAACCATAATCATAAGCAATAGCATAGACAAGGCAGTTAGTAGTTTCAAAAAATTCCTCAAAGAAATGCGATCTCATGGTGATGGAATTCCATCACCATGAGGCCACATTTCTTCGAGGCATTTCTTCAAAATGCTCACCACCTTTTCTATGATACCACATTTTCATACATGTGCACCAAAGCATTTTATCAAACTACTTGTGCTTCCTTGCTGCTATGGCTAAAAGCCTAAAATAGGTGCTTTCCAACAAACTATGGATGCTTGGAAAAATATCTATCAAAGCATAATATTAAGCAATAATACCATAGAGAATGCAATGAACTTTTTGAAAAAATGCCTGAAAGAAATGCGTTCTTATGGTGATGAAATGCCATGATGTGCATTTGTTTGTAATGGCATTCCATCACTACGAGACCCCTTTTTTTTTTAGGCAATTTTTCAAATAGTTCACTGCCTTCTCTATGCCACCATAGTTATCGTACATGTCTACAAAAGCATTTAATCAAACGATTCAGTGGCTTGCTACTATGGGTAAAATCCTAAAAACACGCCCTTTTGAACAATATATGGATAGGGCAAATAGTAAGCATGATAATCAGAAATATATAGTTTAATAAGTACTCAAAATTTTGTTCATTAGATCTCATACACTATAGGTCATGATGTGGATCACTATTGTAACTTTTTTGTGATTAAATAATTTTTTGTTTTATTTTCAAATGTTGGTTGTGGAAACACCTCCAAATGTTATGAGGGAAATGGATATCGGTGTTTCATCTGCTATACAATCCTCGATGGCTCTGACAGGGGAGGTATGAGGAAAATTACTAAATTTCAATTTACATTCATTGTTATAGATGTTAGTTCGAGTGAAAAATCAAACCAAATTATTGATTCGTAGTCTAATTTCTATTTGGATGGTTTATACAAGGCTTGAGCATGCCTCAGCATCAGCGTGCGAATATTTCCCTCATGGAGAGTGATCGTGAGATGGCCTTAAGTGATTTTTTAAAAATATATCATTTTTTATAATGTTATTTCTATATATTAATGTCTTTACAAGTCTTATTGTAACAGTTAAAACTTCACCAAGAACTTAACAGTAGTAGGAGGAGGAGTAGGAGCACTCCTTGAGTGCAGCAAAAATGAGTGACAAACGTATCGCCATCCGATCGACCAGCAAATGGAAAGATTTTATTTTGAGAGCTTGGAGAGCAATGACTTTTGATTCTAGAGCCCTTTGTTGTATGCCTACATGGTAGTTTTGTTCATATTTTGTATTAGATATATTTGACATTGTATGCTTATATGGAATTCTCGTAAGCCTATATGGATATTTTTTACCTATATTTTATACTTATATCGACATATATTGATGTATGCGTACATGGCTATTTGGTTAATACAAATCTTTTTTATCGATGGTGTCCATATTTGCATGTTATAAATTCATGGTTCAATAGATATGAGTTACGTGTATTCAAGTGTATACTTTACAACATACGTGTATACTTTGTGACTTACATGTGTTCTAATGTATACTTTGCGACTTATGTGTTTTCATGCGTATACCTTGTATTCATGCATATACTTTGTATTAAGTTGTGTATATTATGTATTAATGTGTATACTTCAAGTCATACGTGTTTGTGACTACTTGTGCTTCCCTTATTCACATGTGCATGCTTGACTTATTCATGTGTATACTTATTAATTGGTTAGCCATAGCATTGATCATTGTTGTCCTTCATGGTTTGTCTTGAATAAATTAATTGATTGATGGTAAACAACTTTATCTAAAAGCAAAAAACACGTTTTCAATTGGTATTCTATGAAATGATTGATAAAAATATTCCAATATATTTAATCCTTTGATTGGAACAACTCAATTTTAAAGCAAAGGATACATAAGACTTTTCCTTTTAGATTAGAAATGAATGGAAGTTTCAAAAAGTATCCTTGATATTACAAAAATATATGTGTTTATACACTTCAATTGTGCACTCACCCTTTGGTTCTTTGAAAGAAAAATCTACCTATGCCATTGTTACACTGCACAGGTAAACCAAATTTTGTATTATGGAGCTATATTAAGCTACCACTCTCAAGACCAATGTAACAATGATACAAAATAATGTTTGAGACTGCAAGAAGACATCAAAATGGCAAGTGTACTAAAAAAATTCTTATGATTTATGAAGAACACTAATAACTCTACTCAGTTGGATTTTTTTTTCAAAATCATACAAATTGAACCCCAGCATCAATATACTCTATATATCAAGCTACCATAGTTTAAGTTTCAACGATGAATATTTATCATGCATGTTTTAAATGACATTCAAGTTTATGGTGGCTTTTTTTTTTATATGATGTTATGTGATATTCTAATCCTAATGCATGCTTCTAGGCTGCATATATATTTATATTTTATTTTTACATGATTTTTGTACCAACGAGCCCAAAACGAATCGAACCCCCCTCCAAAAACATTTGGCCTAACCGGAAAACCGAACCCTTGAACCCGAACCCAAACCTCAAAACCTATTCCAACACTCTTCATTTTTCATACACAAACTTAATTGACCACCAAATTATGTTTCCTCTTAACTTTACCCACTTTTACTCCCTCAAACATCTCTTTTTCATTCAAAACCCCTATTTTCCCAACTAGGGAATCATGCCATAACATACTTTTGACCTCCCCTATCCTTGTAGATCTTTTGAACACATCAAACTCCACAACCTCACCCTATTTCCAACCTATTCTAACTTATTTTCAAGCAATTTCTTCTTTTCACCTCTTCTAGCCTTGCTTTTAAGGGGCCTCAATTTTGAATTTTGAACAGGGGTAGCATTAGTAATCCCTTCCAATACCTTTACCAATGCTATTTTCTTATTCCTACTCCCTATCCTACTTACATGAGGCCCATATCACCGAGACACAACCTAAACAATAGGTGGAATGGCCTATTTCAACATATTACACTCGAACCCTTAAGGGATCGATCTAGTTGAACATAGCTTGGAGTGATTCCATGTGTTTGGGTCTGAAAGAGAACCATGCCTAGCATAAACATACCTATTCGGACGTGTTGGAATAGTTTGTTTCGTCACACGAGTTGCAAAACGAAAGTTGCACCAATTTGCAACTTTTCATTGCTTGCATTTGACACTTTTTCCATCAACTAAAAATTGGACACCATGGGAAAACCACTCTGAGATAACAAAAACTGAGAGAGGTTATTGTAGAGGGTTCCAAGGAGATCCCATAAGATTAGACGAGAAGTTTCTAAGCATCACGGTATCTGAGTAACAACATGCTGAAGTTTGCAGCCATTTTGCACTTTGGACCCTTAAGGGATCGATCTGGTTGCACGTAACTCAGAGTGATTCCACATGTTTGGGTGCAAAAGAAGACCATGCCTAACATAAACATACCTATTCAGACGCGTTGGAATAGTTTTTTTGGTCACATGAGATGCAAAATGAAAGTTGCACCACTTTGCAACTTTCCACTACTTGCATTTGACACTTTTTCTATCAATTGAAAACTAGACACCACAGGAAAACCACTCGGAGATAAAAAAAAACTGAGAGAGGTTATTGTAAAAGGGCCCAACACGATCCCATAGATCAAATGAGAAGTTTCTAAGTGTCATGGTATTCGAGTAACAACATGCTAAAGTTTGTAGCCATTTTGCACTTTGGACCCTTAAGGGATCGATCCGGTTGAACGTAGCTCAGAGCGATTTTGTGTGTCTGGGTGTGAAAGAGGACCATGCCTAGCTTAAAAATACTTATTTAGACATGTTGGAACAGTTCGTTTGGTCACATGAGTTGCAAAATGAAAGTTGTGCCACTTTGCAACTTTCCACTACTTCCATTTGACACTTTTTCCATCAACTGAAAACTGGACACCACAGGAAAACCACTCTAAGATAAAAAAAATTGAGAGAGGTTATTGTAGAGGGGCCAACATGATCCCATAGGATCAGATGAGAAGTTTCTAAGCATCACGGTATCCAAGTAACAACATGCTGAATTTTGCAGCCATTTTACACTTTGGACCCTTAAGGGATCGATCTGGTTGAACATAGTTCGGAGTGATTCCACATGTTTGGATATGAAAGAGGACCATTCCTAGCATAAAAATACCTATTCAGACACATTGGAATAGTTTGTTTGGTCACATGAGTTGCAGAACAAAAGTAGCACCACTTTGCAACTTTCCACTACTTGCATTTGACACGTTTTCTATCAACTAAAAATTGGACACCACGGGAAAAACACTCTGAGATAACAAAACTAGAGAGAGGTTATTGCAGAGGGGCCCAACACAATCCCATAGGATTAAAAAATAATTTTCTAAGTGTCACGGTATCCGAGTAACAACATATTGAAATTTGCAGCCATTTTGCACTTCAGACCTGTTGTCAAATAAAGTTTGCACCCTTGCTAAGCTATGATCTGTAGCAACCTATTGACACATGGGAACACTTTGAGGTTGTGGGTGACCTGGAAATGAAGTGGACCTCCAAATTATGGGCTGGTTCCCCTTGAGAGAACTTGAGAATACTAAAGAATGAGAAGGAAAAGAGTAAGAAGGATATACCTGAAATTTAAAACCTATCACTAACAGGTGACACACCAAAGATAAAAATATGACAATACTGTTGGAACTCACCAAATTCTCAATAAAGCTAAAAAAATTCTCAACACAAAGATTTATGTCTGCAAAAGTGATTCCATGTAAGGTTCTGATTGTTCTAATGCTTAACACAAGGAAAAAAATGATGTTTTCACATATATAAATGCAATAGAAAGAGATCACTAACATAAACCTGCACTATGACATAATATTCTTTGCATTCAATACTGAAGGAATCTGATAAAATAAAGGATTACACGAAATTTTATCATGCAACTCACAACCACTACTAAACAAAAAAGGAAATCATTGAAGGAAATGACTTTCTATTGAGAAAAAACAAGAGTTTTCTTTTGTATTACAAATCTATAGTATTCCTAAAAATGAGTTACAAAGTATAAATAATGCTCTCTTTTTTTGCAATTTCTTCACTAAGAACTCTCCCCTACAAGGAGGCAAAAAAATTCCATATATACAACAAAAAATTAAAAAAGTGTCGGCCCCTACCCTAGGGTTTACAAAAAATGAGTCGGTTACAAAAGGGTTGGCCCTCAAATATTTTGGAATAAAGTTAATGTTGCATTCAATGTGCATCCCTTTGTCCATGTCGGCGAAAAGATCCCCCGCAGGAGTGGCCTTCAGATTTTTTGCAACCATCGCATTAACTCCCAGCCCTCATGTCCAACCTCGAGAGCTTCATCAGAGCCGCTTTGAATGCTCTGCAGCATTATCATAAATGTCGATTTACCTTTGCCAGTTGACATCACAACTATCATTGTGACTTGCGGCCTCTTCCCCTTCGGATTTCTTCTTGCTCTAGATCTTCTTGCAAGTTGACCTCCTTGAGAAACAGCATCAAATTTATACTGCTTAGATCTTTACAGATGAACACCACTGTCCACCGAACTGATTCATCATCTCATTCATAGAGCAAATCCATACCGCTCACATTCCATTGATCTTCTTCACAGGATGGTTACCATAGTCAAACTACCACTGGTTCGCCCTCAGCATCCTTTGATTGGTTGAATAGACACCACGTAATTTTTTTAGGTGGTCAAAAGTCGTTCAAACAGAATCACATGTCAGTGAGACACTAGCCGTGTCTCCTCGATGCGATTATACTCCACATCAACAATCGGCATAGCTTAGAACTGTCGGCAAGACTTCACATTGAGCTGCAAGATTTATATCGATATCCCAAAACCATCGGCAAGACTATCGATGTTGGCCATACATCATAGCAAACCCACCTGACAGTAGATACCATTCCATTTAGACCATCGGCAAGAGTCTCGGCGATGCTCAGCACGAACACACCCATCGGCAAGACAAACAAGTCGGGACAAGGTCTTAGTGAGCTCCTATCAGTCACACTGAAGAGCTAAACCATCGATGAGACTATCAATCAGGAAGACATCATATCGAATGCAAACCCCTCAGCCAAGAGTCTTATCAAAGCCATATACCCATCGGCGAGACCACAACAAATCGATGAGACAAACAAGTGATCAAAAATCATTCGGCCAGACTACCGCCTTTGGTAAGAGGTCTTGCCGAAGTCCTCAGTAGACCCATCACTATCAGCAAGACCATTGCTTGTCAGCAAGACCTCATAGCAATCCCCCAAGAGTTATACCGTTGTGCTCCTCCGTCGGCGAGACATCCGCATTCGGCAGGACATTACAGCAGGTCCTTCATCTTTTAACAAGACCTCACCCGGGCATCGGTGAGACATCACACCGAACTCATTCCATTCTCCCTGAGCTCAAACCCTTTCAGTGAGACCACCATCTGTCGGTGATACATCTCCCCGAGCTCAAAACACTACACCGAAGGCACAATCCTTCGGCAAGACTTCATCGGGTCAGAAAGACATTATGCCGAACTCAGAATCCTTCGGCGAGACATTACACCGATGCTAACTCCTCTCTCTGAGACCATTCTATTTTGGTGAGACTCCCCTTAGTTGGGAAGACACCATACCGAAGCCACAAACCTTCAGCAAGACTTCAACCAGTCAGCCAGACATCACACCAAGCGCAAATCATTCCCCCCGACGCTAGCCCTGCGAACAACTGTCAGCGAGAGCTCTTCCCAAGCAGAGAAAGATGGAAAAACTCACGGCGACCGAGGATGTCATGGCGACTTGAGCATTTCAAAAAAAAAGAGGCAGAGTCAGAGTTGGGATGGAAACTGAAAGGGGGAAAGCAAGGAAAAGACATAAGATGAAGACCTTCCCAATGAAAACTGAACACCTACACACTAGGCTCAACCCTCATGGGAGCCACATTTAATCCACGTGCCGAATTTAAAACATAATTTTCCCCTATAGCTGCACCAGAAGAAAACAAGTTAGAAAATATGTAACCTTGATGTAAATGTTCCTCCATTTGGCCTTCATGAACACTTGAAAACATAGACTGCCCTGCCTGATTGAGCCCGCAGGTGAAAATCGGGTAATAGGACCCTTAAGGAATCGATCTTGTTGAACATAGCTCAAAGCGATTTCGCGTGTTGGGGTGTGAAAGAGGACCATGTCTAGCATAAACATACCTATTCAGATGCATTGGAACAGTTTGTTTTACGGTCACCGGTTACATTCTTGAGCGAAAACACCACTTTACCAGCTTTCCACTACTTGCATTTGACACTTTTTCCATCTGGCCCGAGGTGGACCTGCGGGAGAAAACCACTCACGAAGTTAAAAAAGCGAGATTTTTATTGTAGAGGGCCCAACATGATCCCATAGGATCGGGGCGAGAATTACAGGCATCCGCGGTATTTGTGTAGCGGTATGTTGAAGTTCGCGACCATTTGCACTTTAGACCCTTAAAGGGATCGATCAGGTTGAGCAGTAGCTTTCCGAAACAATTCCACATGTTTGAGTGCGAAGAGGACCATGCCTAGTGTAAAATATCTGTGGATGCATTGGAACAATTCGTTTGGTCACACGAGTTGCAGAACAAAAGTTGCATCACTTTGCAACTTTCCATTGCTTCCATTTGACACTTTTTCCATCAACTAAAAACAAGACACCATAGGAAAACCAATCTGAGATAAAAAAAAATGAGAGAGGTTATTGTAGAGGGGCTCAAAATTATCCCATAGGATCAGACGAGAAGTTTCTAAGCATCATGGTATTTGAGTAGCAGCATGCTAAAGTTTGCAGCCATTTTGCACTTTGGACCCTTAAGGGATCGATTTGGTTGAACATAGCTCAGAGTGATTCTGTGTGTTTGGGTGCGAAGGAGGACCATGCCTAGTGTAAACATACATATTCAGATGTGTTGGAACAATTCATTTGGTCACACGAGTTGTAGAACGAAAGTTGCACCACTTTGCAACTTTCCACTGCTTGCATTTGACACTTTTTCCATCAACTGAAAACTGGAAACCGTGAAAATAATACTCTGAGAGAGGTTATTGTAGATGGCCCTAATGCAATCCCATAGGTTCAGATGGAGATTTCGTAAGAGTCATGGTATCCGAGTAATACGTTGTCAAAGATTGCTACCCTTTTTCACTTTGGGATTTGATGTTTCATTGAACTATATGGTTTTGTACAAAGTGATTGTGCTCTCTTTTTGATGGAATTCAGTGGGCAGCAGATTTAACTCCATTTCAGTTTTGGTTTGGTTGGATTTCAAGTGATTTTGTGCATTTTAGAAGCCAATTACTGAGGTTCGGTTTGTATACATTGTTTTAAGGGTTTTGAGTACATTAAAATGTCATATTAAGCCTTTCACCCATTGTATGCTTCTATAGCTTGATGGAAAGGATTAGTTATGGTTATAAAACATGTGTGAAATTTTTTGTGCACAAGGGAGGTGAATAGGGGGTTTTTAGGTGATGCCCTAGATGTCAAATGGTGCATTTTTTAGTGGAAAATAGTAATTTAGTGCTAGGGTTTGAAGAAATATTTGGGGGCAGCGATATCTCTTGAACTTTTAAGCTTGTGCAAACCTCTTTGAATGTGTTTTAGGCTTTGGTTGGCTATGGGAAGGTTTCGAGTATGGGTTTTCAATAAACCCTTGCCTAAATTATAGTCTCCAAATCTCATCAAATGGGCTTATCTTTTAGAGGTCATCAAATGGCCAACCAAACATCAATCAAGCTTTAACACAGACCCTAAGACAAATTCCCAAGAGATCATACCATGTTTCTTTGTACCATCATCAAGATCCAATCGACCACCTTGCATAAAGGCTACTAAATTAGCCCTATTTACAAAGAGACAACCTTTTGAACACTAGATCTTCACTCAAACTCCTCAAACAATAGTATGTTATGTGTCAAAACCTCCAATTCCATGATTTTTTTCCAAGTCCAAGACCTCTAGACCCCTAATACACCAAACCCTCTATTTCAAGCAAAATACTTTGGGTTTTAATGAAACTCAGGTATTTCCCGTACCTGCCATACCCAAAAAAAGCACCAAACACACTTACCATACCTTGAACATGGTGAATAATACATTGCATGGACAGTCCTTCCCACATTTTGTTAAAACACCACTTGAAACCCTCATTTTCATCATTAAAATACCCTGCTACAACCCTAGAACATCATCCCAAACACCCAACCTTAACTCCACAACATTCTAAATAGGTTAGGCATGTATTTTACAAGTTAGAGGAGGTCCATTCCACAAGTTACAGTAGGCACAAAAAGCGGAATGGGTCGAATTACATCATGAAACCCTTCAATCCAAGAACACTATGAAAGTAGGTAGCAGCATTAAAAACAAGATAACTTTCACTATACAAAAAGTTAGAACCTCTAAATAGGTGAAAATGAAAGCTAATTCATCAATATACAACATCCAATAGGTTTCAGATCATCTTAGTGTTCGTACAGGTCATACAACAACAAGAAAAGTGAGAAAAACCAGTAAATTTCTAGAAAATAACATTCTTCTTGATAAAAAAATGGGTTACAAATCAACCAACAACCTCTCCTTCGAGGCATTGAAGGTTATTATGCATGTTTACCATAGGAACAATAAAAGAAGAGGATTTGAAAGGAACTCCATGAAAACCAAGCTCTATAAATGGTATATCAAACTCTAGTTCAAAATCTTTTAGATGAGGCTGCTCCCATAGCTCTCTTACTCGCTTGACAAATCCTTGAAACTCTATATTGATTTTATTTTTCATGTCCCTCTCTTGTTGTTCTTCCTCAATTTCATCAAGATCATACATTGACCTTCTTTCCCCTCTCTAATTTTGGACCCACATCCATTACCTCCACACATAAAACTTCGACATCCTTGGTCTTCTTGGTTCCCATGCCTTGATATGGGTTCGCCTGCTGAAATGAAAATGAAACAAAAGTAATCATCCTCCACTTCTTTGGAAGTAAGCTAGAAAGAATGCATGCTTAATGTTTTTGATACATGATATCAGCTCTCTCTTCCTCTCATGGTTGAATGCTCGAAATCTGGTATGGTGGAGCCTCCAAAGTTCCAATCATCGTTCTTCCCTATTTCCACCAAATTTTGGCCTAATCCACACATCTGCCAACCTAAGTGGCTTTGTTTTTGAAAGCTAAAGTTTCTCTTGAGTCGCCAATGTAGCTCTCTCTGCCTTTTTAGAATCTTTCATTGCTACAAATCATCTTTGGGATTTAATCATCTGTACCACATGGTTGATGTGCTTTGAATCCTTGCATCTAAAGGAAATTTCCTTTACTTAAATACTGCTAGGTAATTTCAATGTTGCCATTGTATTTGGTATTAAAGCCGGTACCTACAACATGAAGAGTGATTATGATTCCTCTTCTACATTAGAGGGTTCATATCATTGATCTGACTCTTCCAAATTATCAGAATCAGAATCACTAGCTTCCATATTCAAAAATTCCCAACCAACATCTTCAATAAATTTACTTGGATCATCAGTAATAGTCTTCAAAATTGGCTGCTATTTCAAGTTCATTTTTATTTCATAATACTTTATAACCATGGAGTTTAGTCATTCCTTGATGCGATCAAGTGAAGATTGAGGAATTCCGTCAATGCAGAGTACATCCCGCTTGAAGTCTTTAAAAGCAATAGCCATATCAAATTCCTTTTGCCCAAGTCCTACTCTCTCAAGGTTAACAATCTCGATCTCACTAATAGTGATTACTAAGAAAGGTAATTCCACCAACTCTACCAAATAGTTGAACAATAAAAGCAGAGGCTTTGAAAGGAACTCCATGAAAACCAAGCTCTCTAAATGGTATATGAAACTCTAGTTCAAAATCTTTTAGATGAGGCTTCTCCCATAGCTCTCTTACTCGCTTGACAAATCCTTCAAACTCTGTATTGATTTTATTTTTCATGTCCCTCTCTTGTTGTTCTTCCTCAATTTCATCAAGATCGTACATTGACCTTATTTCCCCTCATAAATTTTGGACCACATCCATTACCTCCACATAAAACTTGGCATCCTTGGTCTTCTTGGTTCCCATGCCTTGATATGGTTATGCAAATGAAAATGAAGCAAAGTAATCATCTCGTTCTCCATTGGTTGGAAGAAAGCATGCTTAATGTTTTGATACATGGTATCAACTCTCTCTTCTACTCTCATGGTTGAATACTGAAATCTAGTATGGTGGGCCTCCAAAGTTCCAGTCATCTTTCTTCCTCTTCCACCAAATGTTGGCCCGATCCACACGTTTGCCAACATAATTGACTTTGTTTTTGAAAGTTGAAGTTTCTCCTGAGTCACCAATGTAGGTCTCTTCCTTTTCAGACTCTTTCATTGCTACATATCATCTTTGGTATTTAATCATTTGTACCACATGGTTGATGTGCTTTGAATCCTTTCATCTAAAGGAAATTTCATCGACATAAATACTGCTAGGGAATTTCAATGTTGCCATTGTAGTTGGTATTAAAGTCGGTACCTACAACATTGAAAATTATCCTTATATAAGAATTCCCTCCATCTTGTTGGCTTGTAACACTCTTGATGGTGGCTACATGAAATTGGATTTTGATTCCTCTTCTACATTAGAGGGTTCATATCCTTGATCTGACTCTTCTGAATTATCAGAATCAAAATCACTAGCTTCCATATTCAAAAATTCCCAACCAACATCTTCAATAAATTTATTTGGATCAATAGTAATAGTCTTCAAAATTGGCCATTAGTACAAGTTCATTTTTCTTTCATAATACTTTATAACCATGGAGTTCAGCAATTCCTTGATGCCATCAAGTGAAGATTGAGGAATGGCATCAATGTCGAGTACATCCCGCTTGAAGTCTTTGAAAGCAATAGCCATATCAAATTCCTTTTGCCCAAGTCCTACTCTCTCAAGGTTAACAATCTCAATCTCACTAACAGCGATTACTAAGAAAGGTAATTCCACCAACTCTACGAAATAGTTTACCATAGGAACAATAAAGCAAAGGCTTTGAAAGGAACTCCATGAAAACCAAGCTCTCTAAATGGTATATGAAACTCTAGTTCAAAATCTTTTAGATGAGGTTGCTCCCATAGCTCTCTTACTCGCTTGAAAAATCCTTGAAACTTTATATTTATTTTATTTATCCTATCCCTCTCTTGTTGTTCTTCCTCAATTTCATCAAGATCATACATTGACCTTCTTTCCCCTCATAAAGTTTGGACCACATCCATTACCTCCACATAAAACTCAACATCCTTGGTCTTCTTGGTTCCCATGCTTGATATGGTTAAACAAATGAAAATGAAGCAAAGTAATCATCTCGTTCTCCATTGGTTGGAAGAATGCATGCTTAATGTTTTGATACATGGTATCAGCTCTCTCTTCTACTCTCATGGTTGAATACCGAAATCTAGTATGGTGGGCCTCCAAAGTTCCAGTCATCTTTCTTCCTCTTCCACAAAATGTTGGCTCGATCCACATGTCTGCCAACATAATTGACTTTGTTTTTGAAAGTTGAAGTTTCTCCTGAGTCACCAGTGTAGCTCTCTCTACCTTTTCAGACTCTTTCATTGTTATAGATCATCTCTGGGATTTAATCATTTGTACCACATGGTTGATGTGCTTTGAATCCTTTCATCTAAAGGAAATTTCATCAATATAAATACTACTAGGGAATTTCAATGTTTCCATTGTAGTTGGTATTAAAGTCGGTACCTGCAACATTGAAAATTATCCTTATATAAGAATTCCCTCCATCTTGTAACACTCTTGATGGTGGCTACATGAAATTGGATTTTGATTCCTCTTCTACATCAAAGGGTTCATATCCTTGATCTCACTCTTCTGAATTATCAAAATCAAAATCACTAGCTTCCATATTCAAAAATTCCCAACCAACATCTTCAATAAATTTATTTGGATCATCAGTAATAGTCTTCAAAATTGGCCACTAGTACAAGTTCATTTTGCTTTCATAATACTTTATAACCATGGAGTTCAGCGATTCCTTGATGCCATCAAGTGAAGATTGAGGAATGGCATCAATGTCGAGTACATCCCGCTTGAAGTCTTTGAAAGCAATAGCCATATCAAATTCCTTTTTCCCAAGTCCTACTCTCTCAAGGTTAACAATCTCAATCTCACTAATATCAATTACTAAGAAAGGTAATTCCACCAACTCTACCAAATAGTTTACCATAGGAACAATAAAAGCAGAGGCTTTGAAAGGAACTCCATGAAAACCAAGCTCTCTAAATGGTATATCAAGCTCTAGTTCAAAATCTTTTAGATGAGGCTTCTCCCATAGCTCTCTTACTCGCTTAACAAATCCTTGAAACTTTGTATTGATTTTACTTTTCCTGTCCCTCTCTTGTTGTTCTTCCTCAATTTCATCAAGATCATACATTGACCTTCTTGTCCCTCCTAAAGTTTGGACCACATCCATTACCTCCACATAAAACTCGACATCCTTGGTCTTCTTGGTTCCCACGCCTTGATATGGTTATGCAAATGAAAATGAAGCAAAGTAATCATCTCATTCTCCGCTAGTTGGAAGAATGCATGCTTAATGTTTTCATACATGATATCAACTCTCTCTTCTACTCTCATGGTTCAATACCAAAATCTA
>VDFB02392512.1:0-10068 GCA_007258455.2 Sequoia sempervirens
AGAGAAACTTCATTTTCTGCAATTTCTTGCATAATTTTGATGCTATAGTCTACAGTACGGTTTTGTACTAAGAGTTTATGTTCTAAAATGTATTAAATCTTATGGTGGCAGGAGTTAAGGGTGTTTTGGATTTTGTTTGAATTTTTTTCATAAAGCTTCAAGGGTTTTGTTGAAACCAAAATTTTCATAAAAATTCTAAGTATTTTGTCAATTAAAATCCAAAATTCCCACTCTTATTTTCATAATAAATAACATTATCTCCATTCACAAAGTCATTTTTACCCTTTACTGCGATACCACTATCAGATTAGCTACCCATCATAACATCCATACCATACCTCTCTACCATAGTTCATCACTAAGCGACTCACAGTAGGATGGTGAGAGGAGCCACTACCATATACTACACCCTCCATACTATACCACTATACCTCGGGGGATCAAGACATAGCCCGCGATAGAGCGGTACATTGAAGGAAGGTACTAAAGACACATTGCAATACCACAGGGGAGCAGAAAGTGACATGAGGTAGTGTGGTAACTAAGTTGTTGGGTCATTTAAAACACACCAATGACATTAGTCAACATCAAAACATAAAATTGAGCTCGACACAAAGATTTGAATTATGTGAATTTATGAGCTAGAATGTATCTTGGTGTTGAAATACATGAAACAAGTTGAGATCTTTCACTCATAACAGCTGAAACCAACTTGTAGACAAGCTCAAATTGCGGGAGTAAAGGGAATTCTTCAAACTAATTTTTATCCCCGAGAAATCTTTTCTCATCATTCTCTATGAATTTCATAAAATTACAACAAAAAATACTGAAGTAGGAGTTAAAAGGGTGAAACCAAAACCAATAAGCCCTCCTTGCAATCCCCATTACTTTCCTTGTTGCTTGTTTTAGTAGAAAAAGGACCTAAAAAGGATTTTAGAGACTTAGCTCAAGGCTGTAGAGACCCCATTATACCTTATTCAGGTTGGAACCTTTATTGGTACTTCTATCTGAATAGGAATGATAAGGTTCCAACATCAAACCTGTGGACCCTAGATTTGGCTAAATTGATTGTCCCTAATGTTTTCATTGACATTGAGCTAATTAAAGCCCTTTCCCACACCTACCATGCCCCAACCAAAACTGTTAGGATTCCAAATGGTGTGTGCTTAGTTAATGTCACAAGAGATACTATTATAAAGTGTTTCAAGTTGAATAAACAAGCTGTAATGGAGGTGAATTTAGTTAAAATAGAGCAGGAGTATAATAGGTTGAGAAGAACATACCAAAGTAATGAGATCCCCCTACATATGAAGAGGGGTGATGATAACAGAAAACTCCCCATCCCTTCCTCTAAAATGGAACCTTTCCAAGTCTCAGAATTTTAAGTTTATTTCAAAAAAAATTTATTATGCATCGTGTCAAGTCTTGGAGATAGATGCAGAGGAACATATGTCAATGGGATTGATGAGAATGGCCATGATAAATCAACATTATGAGTCAAATATAGAGTTTTATTTTGCATCTATAATTGAGGAACAAATACATGAGGGTTTGTTGCAATTTAGGGCAGCTAAGGCTCCCATTACTTTTAGGAAATATTCTTTATGGTTTCACTAAATCCTATGTCAGAATGAAATGAAGTGGACTGAAAGAATGAAATTGTGTACACAAGAAAGTGGAGTAAGACTCCCTATGCAAAATTGATGTTACATTTGGGATAACAAATGTACAAAGTGTGATTTTGTATTGTTTCGAGATGATTTTTTAGTTAGATTGATAGATTCCCTTGGTTACCCAACACCAAGATTTCATGAATCATTGATCAAATTGATGATGCCTATATAGTATAGGCCAAACTAGGGCTATACCCATAACTATGTTGACTAGTTTCTTATGCATCAACACAAAATCATTAGAGTATATGGATGTGACCAAGCACCACATATTTTTCCTAAGTTTTCACCTACAAGGGTATTTTTTCTGGAGTTTATGTGGCAGATTCTTTGGATGGAGCATGATTTGATGAGAAATCAAAGGAAAGGTACATTTTTTCCTGATTTGACTATATTTGAAGAGTTGGCCATTGGGTCTGATATGCTAGAGGAACTACAGAGGTTTATGAGGGTTAGCTATCCCCTCAAATATGGAAAAGAGAGAGTGTGTGACCCAAAGGGTCATATCAACATGATCAGAAGAACCTTGTCTACAAAGAGGGCCATATCACATGAGATTGACCTTAAGGAAGATGTTATAAGAAATATGGTGTATTTTGTTGATGTAATGAAAACTAGAAAAAGGTGGATAACAATGATGAAGTGGGAGAATCAAAAGAAGAAGGATATAGGTTTCAAAGGGTTTTTTGCAAATGAACCCAACCTTTTAAAAAGGATGCAGATGATCCTTAATAAGTTTGATGAATTGTACAAAATGGCCCAAGATGAGGGGGTAATCCCACTTCCCACACATCACCAACCACCAAATGAAGCATCCACATCATAGACACCACCCCATCACCTACACATCCATCCCCTCCATCTCCTACTCACGAAGCATAGGCTAAAAGATAGAAGATTGAGCCATTGGTTGGATATGACTCAAGTGATGATGGAGAAAAAGAAGCAGTCCTAGCTCTAACTGAAATAAAGGAGGTAGCAGAACAACAAAGAAGTCAAAAGCCTCATGATCCTAAGATCAAAATTTTAGAGGAAGGAGTTGATGAAATTCAAGAAGATGAGAGGGTAGTGGCCTCTCTAAGATTCATGGAAGATGATAATTTTATCCACACCAATGAATTTAAGGGTTTTTGGATTAAAATGAAAATGGAACAATTTGATGAAAGGTTGAAAATCAATCTTATTGGATCTAATGAGTTGAAGCAAGTTGAGATCCAGGCTCAAACATTTGCAGAGTTAAGTGTTGATAACTTTAATGTCACCCCCAGGAGGTGAGAGAAATGGTATTGAAAAGTGATATGCTAATTATACCAGGGATGGGGTAGTCTAAAATGTTTCTTCTAGATCATATCAGAGCACAAGATGACCCCATTTTGGTAGCATAATTTGATTCAGAAGATGGTGTATCAGGAATAGGGTATAATCCTACTACCGAAACACTTGCTCTATGGAAAAAATAGAAAAATACAAGGAATCCTCAACTCTTGGATGTAGTACAAGAATTGAGGGGGTCAACTATGGTTAGAACAATGAGAGACACAAATCCCATAGAATCTGCCACTATGACCATGCATTCTACAATGTTCACCAAGGATGTAATAGAAAATATTGAGAAAAAGATTAATGAATATGAGGAGAGATTGAAATTATCAAATGATGAGGTGAATAAGTCGTTTATTGAAAATTTAAAGCTAAAATAGCAGTTGTAGCAAGCCACCACAGTGAGAGGAGATGAATTAATTGTCTATCACCCACCTATCCAAATAGAGGATCCACAGATACAACAAATGAGAGATGAAATTGATAAGCTGAAGAAGCATAACATGTACGATGTCAAGCATTATATCATAGAGACTCTAAGGAAGATATTAGAGCATAGATTTAGGATATTAAAGGAGAAGATAAATGGAGTACATGAAAACTTCAACAATCTGATTAAAGCTTTGGAACAAATAAACACTAACTCCTCCATCCTTGAAGAATTCCAAAAGAGATGGCAACCCACCTTCCACATACTAACCACTTTATGCAAAGCTATACACAAGGATCCAAATGCCCCATCAAAGCTCAAACCTACACAAGAAATGGTAAAAGGTGTGATTGATGAGTATAAGTATTTGGTGGATATAATGAAGAAAGTGGAAAGTAGGAGTACATTTGACTCCATCGAATACATCTTCATCCCATCAATCCTCAAAGATGACAATTAGTTAAAAGGTATAAATGAATGGAGAGAATAATTTGATCAGATGATTCCTAAATGTTTGGCACATATACAAGATGAGGGGGAGATCAATCTCAACAAGTCCCATACTTTGCTCGATGGGATCATCATGCTAGACAATGGATTTAAAAATTTTGTGGTGGATGTCAAAAACCTCCTAGATAATAGATGGAAGAGTCACCTTACAAACTTCGCAGCTACACAGGAATTCAAATGGCCAAGTAACCTGGCAATTAATAAGTGGCAAGAAAAATACTTGGGCTCTGAAGAAGATTGATTATGTACATCACAGAGAGGAAATGTCTTGAACAGGTCTTCAATGACCATATGTACTTCTATGGAGATTGACTGAGTGGGAAGATGTGTTTAATTATCTCTTTAATTCATGTTTTAGTTATGTCTAACAAACTTTATGAAAAGGAATTTTGAAACGTTGTAAATGTTCTGAAGCTTGTTTCTTCTTGTATATATAAGAGAGACTGAGACCATAAGTAAGATATAGGAGAATAGGGATATATAGATTTTAGAAAGCTTCCATGATGTTTACATTTTAAAAGACTATGTTGCAAGCATAATTTTGAGGAGATCAATGAAATATATCTAATTTTGTGGCTTCATATTGGTATAATTGTTTGTTGAATATATTTAATTATTTGGTTGTCTCCAGCATAATATTTCCTTGTTATTTAAATTGGTGTATTAAAGATATGTTCAATTTATCAAAGCACATTTGTTGTTCTTGTGTGATGTGATTTAATTGGTTTCTTTTAAAGAATCAAAACCCTTCTAATAAATAAGAAGAATCATATAACTAGGACTACCATTCTGTCTCCAATTTGGTATTATTTGTTGTTCTTGTGTGATTTATTAAATTGGTTCTTTCAAGTAAAGATTAAAATCCTTTTAATAAATCATAAGTAACCTGGTTGTGTCAGATGGATCCATAAGCAGAGTTTGTCATTCACTTTCCTGCATGTTTATACAAGTTATAAACAAACATAAGTGTGCCAAATAGTTTGAGTTACAACCAATACAAATCATTTATCCTAGATCTTCATTTGACTCTATTTACCCAACAAAGAACTGGTCCTACCCATTTCATTAGTTAATTTTATCAAAAAAAATTTCAAAACCTTACATCTTTTAACTAAACATATTAGATTTCACCTTGATATTGCTTATATAATTCACACCAAATTAGGATTACATCTTTCCACTATCAATTGCCAATGTGGATAGATTGCTTGAGTAGGAAAAGCATAGTTTAAGTTTGCCTCAATTGCATAGGTACACCCACCTAGGTATGGAAGAGCCTAAAGAGAAGAAAGTTCGAATACACCAATTGGCCTTGTTTGTTAGCCTAAAATGTACCAAGATCTTGGAAACCTATTGAGGTTTTCCAACCAACATTTTTGAGAACTAACAGGTTTTATAGCCATTTTACTGTCAACGGTCTTGAAACCCTGTTTGGAGGGTTTGAGAGTATTTAAAATGCATTGATAACCCATTCCACCAATATAATTTCTTGAAAATTGGTGGAATGGGTGCATTTAGGTAGGGATTAATGTTAATGTAGGTTTTAGGAGTAGGGAATAGGGTTTGATGACTTTTTGGGGTTTCCCTAGTTGAAATTTCATGGGTTTTAGGCCTAAATTGATGGCTAAGAGTGGGAATTTCATTAAAATGCATTGATAAAGGATGGGAGTTGGTTTAGGAAGCATGTGCAGACCCAAAGTGATGTGGTTGAGGCATTTTTGAAGTGGTTTGTGGCCTGGAGAATAGAGATTCAATAAACCCTCTTATGTACAAGCCTAAATAGGCCTAAACAAGGGTTTTGTGATTTGGTGAACTTGAAAGTATTTTAGTTGGAAAAAGTTATTGTTTCTAGCTATTTGTGACCTAGTTAAGGTTAGTGAATAGAGTTTTGTGGTTGAGAGGGTGTTTGGTTTGTAGTTGCTTTGTGAAATAGGGCTAATTGAGCCACTTTTTCAATGTAGCAATCAAAATAGGAAGGTGAAGTTACAAAAAAAGTTTTTATAGAAATTGGATATGTTTGAGAGGGCCATAAGATTATCTAAAATATCAATCCTTTTGTGGGTTTGAAATGTCTTTTGAAAGATATGCTCAATTTTCTCTATTTGGAATGCTATAAGGCTACATGAAGGAATTGTGAAACAAGTGCCAAGTTAGGGTTTGAAGGGCTAAAGGATTGTTTGAATTTGATTGAATTGTGATTGTCTAAATATCTCCTGCCTTCTCTGCATCAAAGTGAGACCATTTCATTGGTTGCAAAAAGATATATGGACGACAAGAAATTATTTTGTTTTGTAGATGTTAGTGTTGAGCTTGACCGTGACATTAGTAGTTAATTTTCAATTGTAGGTTCAACCTTCCTTAAATTGCACAAGAGTTCACGAAATAGAATTTGAGTAGGATCCTCGTCACTTTGACAAAATATTTTGATTAGTGAAATAACTATTTGGAAGCTCTGTCGTGTCTTTGACTGGTAGTAGTTGGCCCAGATCTCCAAAGAGCAGAACTGAATGTCCTCAAAATAGGCTATGGTTATGGGTAGGGAAAGCTTTGTGCAAATAAATTTCAATTCGTTCAATAAACTTTGGACCAATGAAGCTCATTTCATCAATCAAAACGTAGCAAATGAAGTACATTTTCTCTTGGAAGCTTACTAGTGTTTGGCCTTGCAGGGGAGCCATTTCTTTGATGGGCATGTGAAGTGTGGAATGAATTGTTGATGCTCCAATGTTGAATGTTGAAACACATGTAGTTGCAAGAATTAGTGGTGATGTTTTGCCATTTAGAGATGAACCATTAAGTGCAGACCTAATATTTGTTATTACGTGTGACTTTCTGATTCCTAAAATTCCTTGAACAATTATTTTGAGTGGTGGATGATAAGTTTTGAAGGATATTTGTGACAACACTAAATCTAATGGTTTTTTTTTGTTCTAATGAAAGGTAATCTTGGGTATTTACAATGGGTGGATGGGGGACTTAGAATGTTGTTGTTTGAGTCTACAAATTTGGTAGTCGTAGTTTGTTGTAGTGGATGTAAGAAAAGATTCTCCCAATCATTGTTAAGGTCTATTTCATAGTGACCTAGCATGTCAATTCCATCTAGATGGAGTGGATGGCTTGGGTGTACACTCAACAACACTTTCCATTCGGATTGGTTGCATTATTGTGGTTGTTCCTCATTGTTCATAGGAGTGTTGGGGTCTAGTTCAATGACCACTTCGAGTTGTATGTGTCACACATGCCATGGATGGTAAGTGCATGCCAACCTCTCCCAGTTCACCATAATTTGAGTGGTGGATGACACATAGTCATATGCAATGTAAAAAAATGGTTTGTAGAGAAGCAATTCACTCCAACAAAAGTCATAAAATCTTGGGTCTTCTTTTGCAGGAATGCTTGTGAAATGTGGGGAAACTCAAACAATTTATTTTGTAACACTCTCTTTCCATTGGTTTGTTTTATGAGATTCTTTTAAGGTCCATTTTTTAGTGACTCAATCAATGCCATTTTCCCTAGAACAATATAATGTTCCATGTATGCATCAATGTAGTCTATGGTTGTTGATGTGGATGTGGGTGAGAATGGTATGCATTGATAGTGTTTTTGGTTTAAATTTAAAAAACAAACATCCTACTGGATATGCAGAGTGGTAGTTTTAACAAAAGGTGGTATCTTTCTTGGGCAATCTTGCATCACCCAAAAATAGTTAAATTTCAATCTTGCATCTGAGTGGTAGTTGCAACCAGGATGAATCTTCAATAGGCCTTCCTTTCCATTTCACCAGATATTCTTCATATTGCCTGTTCCTGGTACTCCTTCCCACACGACTATCTAGGATTTCTTCAATCTCCTCCTTTTCTGAAGTAGGTGTTGGAATCCCACACTGTTCCATCATTGGTACTTCCTCTGTGCCACCTTCATGATACTCTGTCAAATCTAAAATGTTGAACATAGGGGAAATGTTGAATCCATTTGGCAACTCTACCTCATATGCATTCCCTGAATCATGCCTCTTCAAAATTTTATAGGGACCAAACTTCTTCATCTTCAATTTGTTATATGTTCCCACTGGAACCCTTTCTTTCCTCAAGTGGACCATCACTTCATCACCAATCTGAAACTCCTTATACCTCCTCTTCTGATTTGCCTTAGCCTTATACTGCACATTCATCTTGTTAATATGTTCTCTTACCTTCTCATGTATATCCTTGATGTGTTCTGCAAAATATTTGGCTTCAACACTTATTTTCTTCTCGTGGTCCATCTTCCTCAATTCTGGAGCTGTTCTGGGGCTACCTCCATACACAATCTGGAATGGTGATCTACCAGTGCTTCTGTTGACAGAATTGTTGTAAGAAAATTCTGCCTGGGGTAAGATCAAGTCCCATCCCTGGGGTTATCTCCTACCAAACATCTCGGTGGGTTACCTAGACTCCTGTTAACAACCTCCTATCACGCCCATCCTATTTTGTGGATGGTGTGCGAGCGAACTTCAACTCTATCTTCAGCTTCTTCCAAGGTCCTCCAAAAGTACCCCACAAATTTGGTGTCATGATCTGAAACAATACTCTTTGGTAGACCATGTAGCCTCACCACCTCTTTGAAGAACAATTCAGCAATGTGGACTGCATCATGGGTCTTCTGACATGGAATGAAATGTGACATCTTTGAAAACCTATCAACCACCACAAAGACTGAATCATTCCCTCATTGTGTCCTTGGCAAACCAAGAACAAATTCCATACTTATATTCTCCCATGGCCTCTCTGGTACAGGTAAGAGCTGATATAAGCCTATATTCTAGCTCACTCCTTTAGCCATCTGACATACCCTGCGGCTTTGTACAAACTTCTTCACATCTTGTGACAAATGAGGCCAATAATAATGCTCACTGATAATGGCAATGGTCTTATCCCGACCAAAATGTCCTGACATTCCTCCACTATGCTTCTCCTTTATCAAGTTCTCCCTCATGGAACTCCTCAAAATACATAATTGAATTCCCTTAAATAACATGCCATCCTGGATTATGAAATCCAACCACCTTGTCCTATCCATTGTAACAGGTTCCTTGCAAGCTTTCCAAGCCTCTATGAAATTAGGATCTTTTGCGTACAGTGTCTTAAGTTCATTGAACCCAACTACTTCAATCTGCATCTTTGTCATCAATGTATGCCTCCTACTTAATGCATCTGTAACCCTATTTGACTTTCCACTCCTATGTTTCAAAACAAAGGTATAACTATGCAAAAACTCTACCCATTTCATATGCCTCTGATTTAATTTTCCTTGACTATTTAGGTACTGCAAGGCTTGATGATCAGTATATAGAACAAATTCCTTCGGAAACAAATAATGTCTCCATTTCTTTAATGCTTGGACTATTGCATAAAATTCCTGATCATATACAGAATACTTTCTCTTGGCATCATTTAACTTTTCATTGAAATAGGCAATGGGCTTACCTTCTTGGCTCAACACTGCTCCAATGGCACAACCACTGGCATCACAATCCACCTGAAACACCTTGTTGAAATCTGGGAGGGCTAGAACAGGTTGCTCTGTCACCTTCTGCTTCAACAATTCAAAACTTTTTGCTGCTCTAGTACTCCACTTGAATTCTTTTCTATTCCCTCTCATTGTTTTAGTCAGGGGTCCATAAATACTACTAAATTTTCTAATGAACTTTCTATAAAAACTAGCCAAACCATGGAAAGATCTCACCTTAGTAGCAGTTCTTGGGGTAGGCCATTCCAGAATAGCCTTCACCTTCTATGGGTCCATCTTGAGACCTTCTGCTGAGACAACAAACCCTAAGTACACTAACTCCCTCTTCACAAAACTGCACTTCTTCAGATTAATCAATAGTTTCTCTTCTCTTAACTTCTCAAAGGCTCTCTGAATATGCATTAGATGCTCATCCAACGTCCTACTGAAAATCAAAATATCATCTAAATACACAATAACAAAAATTCTCAAAATTTCTTTTAGTACCTCGTTCATGAGCCGCATGAATGTGCTTGGTGCATTGGTTAGCCCAAAAGGCATGACTAACCACTCGTACATGCCCTCTTTGGTCTTGAAAGCTGATCTTCCATTCATCTCCCTCTCGAATCTGGATGCGGTGATATCCAC